>JACRUU010000004.1:7693785-7708785 GCA_030449085.1 Kryptopterus vitreolus
GCGCTGAGCGGGGGAGAGCGCGGAGCTGCATCCGCGCAAGTCCGCTCCGAATTATAATAATCCACTTATTGCATGCTTTCTCACACACGCCGCTTTCACTTCAGTGTGTGTGTGTGTGTGTGTGTGTGTGTGGGAAGGGTTAGGGTTAGGGGGGGGGGGGGGGGGGGGGGGGGGGGTTCATGCGCACCAAGGCAAGAAGCTCTCACTTCCCATTCATACTGCAGTGTAAAATGGCAGGACAAATATGTAACTCGATATTTACACTTCTGCCGACTGTACATTACACTGTAATGTGTTTATTTTTAAATATGTAAAGAAAATACTAATGGGCTGCACGACGTTGTTGTTGTCTAATTATAGTTGCATCCGACTCTTCTTATTGCTGTTATAATCAGCAAATTTGATAAGTTTTAAACATCATTCTTTAGTAACCCAAATTGAGTTTGCATTTATTTTCCCACCTGAACATGGATTATAAAATAATCACTCTTACATTCCTATATTTTGTCAACCACAAATATAAATAAATAAATGGGTAAAAATAAAAATAGCTATGTTGGGCGAATAAATAAATATAGGTATGCAAGAGTGATTATTTTATAATCCATGTTCAGGTTTCAAAAGTCAAAGCCTTTGACACTTCCTTGGACCTGTCAAATGAGATAAACATCTAGTTTACACATTTTATTATTATTATTTTGCATAAGTAGATATCTACATATTGAAAAAGTATTCACACACACACACTTGTTTATTAGAACCAACATCATTTTGAACTCTACCTCAATGGTTGTGTGTAAGAATGCAAACACACACACACATTTGGTTATTTCTTTATTGTTTTTTTTTTTTGGAAAAACAAACAAAAAGTGAAAAAAAAAAAAAATCCCAAAATAATTACAACGCTACAGACTTCTTCTGGCATACTATAGGAGAGGAATACATTTACACGAAGGTGTGTATATAATTTTTTTTATATTTATATATATATCTGTACTCTGTAACTAGACAGAACGGAATTAAAACTGAAAAGTATTCCTCTTGAAAAATAAATTCAGAGGTTAAGCACATGAGTGAAACCCGAACGCGATACTCTTTACGCGGCTACAAACAACAGAAGCGTCGGAGTTAAAGAAGATGGAGAAGTTAGAAAGAGTGGAAAAAAAGGAAAAAAAGGAGGGAGGGAGGGAGGGGATCAGGAGAGGCATGCAACCTGCCCTGGAATGGGGGGGGGGGGCTGTTGAGGAATAGCACCGGTTTCGATTTCTTACTAAAAGAGCCCGTGAGGATTGTGGTGATCGCCGGCTGCTGCGTCCGTGTTCACGCGAGCCGAGGAGAAATAAAAGTACGTCGTGGACGGCGATCGTGCTGCGGTAGTCTTGCTTACGTATAAAGCCTCTTTCCGAAATGCCTGGAGTTCCTCCTTTATGACAGGAATCGCAGTCGAACGGAGCTGATCGTGCTGATCTTCCTATACATACACACTGCAATATTCTCTCACACACACACACACACAAATCAGACACAACCCGAACGGTCAGCTCTTCTCAGAGACGGGTGGGACTCTAGGATATTCTCTGGATTAGTTTATCGTCTGATAGGCAGTACAGGGCATTGACCGACAGCTCCGAGATGAATTTCTCGCACGCCTCCCGGGAGATTCCTTTACAGCTGCGCAGGTCCAGGACAGACACGCAGGACAGACGCTGAAGGTACGCCAGACAGTGGTCAGTCAGACGGCTGCAACCTGAGAGGGAGAGAACCGCAGAGTTCAAAACCGGGTGTGTATCCTCTGTAATGCGAAACTCTCTCTCTCTCTCACTCTAATTTTATACACACACACACACACACACACAGGAATCTCTGTCTAGATGTGAGTTACACCCACATTGTAATGCATCGTTAAAAAAGAAGAGTGTGTATTGTCAGACACCTGCTAGGTTGAGGTGTGTAAGTGTGTTGCGTGTCGATGAGCCCACAGCGGTGAGGAGGTTGAGAGCGTTGTCTGTCAGAGGGCAGTGAGACAGCTCCAGCCGTGTCAGCTGGGGCATGTGCCTGATGATCAGCCTCAGAGTGGCCTCGGTCACCTCCAGACCACAAAGCCTCAAGCACTGCATGTTTCTCAGCTGGGAACGATTATTACTTCCTACACACACACACACACACACACAAAACTTAGTATATGTATATATATATATACACACACACACATCACAGACAAAATCACATAGAAAATAAATGTGCAATTCTATTAACGGCGTGTTACCTGGTGGGCAGAGCAGCTCTCGGACCTGTGCATCTTTGACGCCGTCTGCCCAGCGCAGATCTAACGAGCGAAGTAAAGGACAGCTGGGCGAGCTCAGTGCAGAGACTGACGTCCAGTTACACCCTGAAAGCACCAGATCTTTCAACCCTAAAAACAGAAAGGGGAAAGGGGGGGGGGGTGTTAGCCGAAATTGTGGAAAACAAACTACAGACAGCGTCGAGCGACCCGAGCGTACCTGGTAATCGGTTGACAAGCCACGTAAGCTGTTTTTTGGATATTTTGGCCCACGAGAGGTCCAGTGTAACCGGCTGACGCTTGATGATGCCGGAGAGGGCCTGTGGGCTGATGGACTGGCAGCGGCTCAGATTGATATGCGTCCACAGGCGCTTATCACACCCCCTATTACAAGACAGGAAGAAAAAAAGGGAGGGGCGGGTCGTCATTGTTTTGGAGATGACCCAAACGTGTCTAGCCATCACAATCTGTTCATCTCGCTCAAACCCTCGATGATTAGTCCTGCTTCGGAAACATCAACTTATAGTGCAAAATGATCTCCCGCCCGCTAACGGATATTCGGCGTTACTGATTTTATTCACCGTTATTCGTTGTAATGCAGTAATTTCATTCCCGGGTCGGTGCTTTAGATACTCACCATTTGTACCAGCTCTTGCACACGGCCATGCACACGCACAGCTCGGTCCGAGTCAGGTAGCGGAACACAGACACCCACACCAGTCGTCCCCAGCCTGGTTCACTAGCACCGTTCTGCTCAGGTGACGTGCAGGACTCTGAGCTGGTAGACGAGGTAGGAACCTTCCCCCTCTCAGGACGTACGTTTTTGCCGTTCCTCTCTCGTGTCGTATTGTGTTGGGACTCCCTGGAGTTGCACCGTAAGCTTTGATTCACATTCGAGTGTTTGGAAGTGCTCCGGGTAAGAGCCGGGGATCGCAAGTGCGGTCTGGCCGAGTGCGTGTGCGTTTTGTCCGTGTGCCGCGAATCCCCCCGGAGCGGTGGGCGGAGCAGGGACTTGCCCTGGAAGTCGCTGTTGCTTTGGGTGTGGCTTCCAGAGTTTACGTTCGCTTCCAGCTTGGGGACGATCGTGCTCGGGTCCCGCCTGCCTCGCGACGGCTGCAGAGTCACCGTCACGCACGACCTTTGATCCCTGCCCTCGTCGCTGAGCACCCCTGCCGAGTCGGAGCGAGTCTGCTCTCCGTCCTCTTCCCTCTCGTTTTCCCGCTCTCCGTTTGGCTGGGGCTCTCCGGCCTCGCCATCAGCCGGCCTTCCTCCGTATCCCTGCGGCCGGTTCTCTTTACCCCCGAGGCCGTTCTCTCTACGTTCCGCCTTCTCGCTCTCTTCCTCCTTGCTATTGTCATCTCCGCCCTCTTCCCGCTCCGCCCGTCCCCGCAGGGCTCCGCCTCTGGCTTCGCTCCGGAGCCGGACTTCTCTTCCCTGATATGTAGACATGCTTCTCCGCCGGGCCACGCCCCTGCTGATTGCTGCCCTGATCATGCTCCCTCGCTCCAAACTCCGCTGGCGCAGAAGCTTTGGAGAAACAGAGACAGATGGCCGTGTCTGAGAGACACAGAACGGCGGAAAAGGGAACGACAGAACGAGACACAAGCGAGGAAAGCAAAGAAGCGAAAGCGAAAACAAAACAAAAAAAAAAGACACACAATGAGGATTCCCGAAAACCCCTCCCTCAAGGATGCAAAACAAAGTGCTTGTTAAAAGATCCCAAAAATAATGTCATATCTCCCATTATTACTATAAATGTCCTGTAGTCCATTGAAACCGAACCATTAACACACACACACACACACACACACACACACACACACACACACACACACACACGTGATACTCACCGACTGGAAGAGCTTGCTCCTCTCTAATTTGATCTGGTGCAGGAAAAATGTGCAAAAACCCTCATTTAGTCCTACAATCTGTAGAATAAGTATTATTTGTGTGTGTAAACACGCCTGGTCTCGCTTCCCTTACCCTCTTCCTGTGCTGTCGTTCCAGTGTCCCGGCTCTCTTGCGGCTCTGTTGATGCTGCAGCAGGATTCTCTGCGAGGGCGGAGGTTGGCGTCGGGAGCGAGTCAGAGGCAGGGACGACGGGGACGGGAGAGGCTGAGCTCTGCGGCCCAAGCGTAGCGCCCCCACCCCGATGCCTTCTCTGTACGCCCGCTTCGCTGGAGGAGCGGAGGGGGCCGAGCTCGGGGTGACGAGCTCGCTTTTGCTCTCCTCTTCTGAATTGCTGCTGGAAGACTGCAACACGCAACAAACGAACTCTGACCTTTAATGTCACTGCGGTCCGGTGTGGACAAAGCACACAAACCAGGTAACTTGTGTGTGTGTGTGTGTGTGTGTGTGTGTGTGTTGTGTAGGGTATGTGTGTGTATGTGATGTATGTATATGTATATATGTATATATATATATATATATATATATATATATATATATATATATATATATATATATATATATATATATATATATATAAATAAAACATGACAACGACATCCTACCTCAGTGTTCTTTTCGTGGACACATTTGGGACACTCCCAGCAACTGGGAAGATCCTTATTGATTACACCCTCCCCTGGGACCTACAGTGCACACACACACAAAAAAGAATCAGCTTATTCATCATCCCACTGAATCAGCTGAACGGTTTAGGCAGCGTGTGCATCGTTGTGTTTACCTTGATACATTCTGGGTGCGTGATCTGACCACATTCTGTGCATTCCATGAGTGTTTGGGTGCTCGGAGCGCCTTCGGCATCTTCCTGGCTCCCCTCTTTACATATGGCACAGACGGCGGTGAGAGGCAGCGCCGGCTAAGGAAAGCGTCTCGAGTTAGAGCTGTAATGTTGCGTATTGGGAATGTGGACGTGGGAGTTGTAAATATGTACTCACAGCCAGGCATTGTCTGAGAATGCAGGATTTCTTGAGACGGCCCGGGCCACCGAACCTCTTCATGTCCCTGCAGTAGATGCAGTCTCCACACAAGGTGCTCGTGCAGGCTGCGCACCGCTTGCAGCGCACGCGCCGCCGTCTCAGAGCCGAGAGGGTGGTCGCGGGCTTGGACGGCCGTGGCGCCGAAGTGGTACCTGAACCTGAAGGACGCGGCCGGTACGTTGCGGATGGCGCGGTAGGGAGTGGCCTGTACCACGAGGGCTGCGAACACACCAGGAATTAAAAGCGTTTATATACATTTCTTTCAACACGATCAGTTTTAAGAATGACATCTGTATCACATCAAAACGAAAATTATCGACAAAATTAACTACAAAAACTGTTTGAAATGATTTACGGCAGCAATTTAAGATTTTTCAAGATCAAAAATTTGGATTATTTTAATTCCCAGTGGAAACCCAGCTAACAGCACAGACCTAATAAATAACAAACACATGTATTAATATTTTTAAGTACACAAGAATTAATCATAAAAAAAAAAAAAAGAGTTTTCTCCTTCATTTTCAGATTTGTTTTTATTTTTTATTTTAAAGTAGTAGTGTATTGGTCTGTAAATTCGTACCCGTTTAGGCCATGTGACGATGGGTTTTCCAGTGTAAGACAATTTTGGATTGTCGTTGGCGTGCTCTTCTAGCAGGGCCTGCAGACATCAAAGTCAATTTTAATAAATTAATTTTAATAATAATAATATATATATATATATATATATATATATATATATATATATATATATATATATATATATATATATATATATATATATATATATTAGTTTACTCACACGGATGTCACTGAGGAGCGCTGGAGCGTTTCGGATCCCTGATGGTACACACTTCTTATGGGCAGGCAACTGCTCCAGTTTGTGTAGGAGTTGCCACAGTCCCTCCAGCTCGAACGGTGTCAGATGGACCTTCACCCCGGGACGTGCGGGAGGAGAGGGGGTTTCTTCATCGTCCTCGTCGCCTTCTTCTTTAACCTCCCCTTTTTCCTCGTTATCCTCGCTGCTTGCTTTAGCACAGTCAGCTTTTTTCAACCCTGTGTGAGTAAACTCAGAGTGCTCAGGTTGTCCTTATTGAAACGGAAATGTGTGTGTGTGTGTGTGTGTGTGTACTAACCGATGCCTAGTGAGTGTCTTTGGAACTCTGGTGTTAGATGAGAGGTGTTGGTCAGACAGTACAGGTAGCGCTCCAACACATACCAACACATCTCGTAATAGAACGGGTAACGGAACTTCGCTGGGACCTGGTTGGGGGGGAGGTGGGGGCGGTTACAATCTTTTATGAAGCATAGAAAACATTTCTTCTGTATTAATAATGCGTCATAAATAAAAACAAAAAAATAGCGTATCAAACTTTTCCTGTCCTTCCAGTAATAAAAAAAAAAATTAATCACACGCACGTCTAGGGTTTGTTATTTGCCAAAAATAAATAAATAAATACAATCGAATGAATCTGTATGTGTCGGTATTTCTGAACCAACCCGTGTGCGGTCCTCGATGTTGTAGATGTTCAGCTGCATGGGAATGTTAAAACTGTGCAGGAAATTCCCTCCGAACACCAGAGTATCTTCAGGAGTGTATACTGCATGGATCCAACCTACAAACATGCACAACATTTGCTTTCACTCACTCCAGTCCTCAGAATGAGTGATAAAAACAATCACACAACAACACACACACACACACACACACACACACACACACACACACACCTGAGGGGATCATAAAGGTGTAACCCTGCTCGAGCTGAATGCGCTGGCAGGCGGTGGCTTTGTCCCCGAGGAAGATGTCACCCTGTTTTCCCGACAGCACCCAATTCTCGTAAAGCTCCAGGTTGTGTGGAGTGGGAGGGATCAGCCAGAACACCTTTATTGACAAGACAAAGATTCAAGGGTTATATATTAAAAAAAAAAAAAAAGATGTTATCAAAATTACTTCATCTTAATCAATAAGATACAAAGTGTGCACAGAAAAATAGCAAGACAAGAAATAAAATAAACTATAGACGAATAAGAACCCTGAGTCAGTCAGGAAACAGTCACATTGTGAGTAGATTTCACAGCGTGACACCATAAACACTCTTTGAGAAGCAAGAAAGTACTGGTTCTCACCTTTCTCCCCCTCAGGATATGGTACCATACTGAAGTGCCACCGAAGTCGACGTGGAAGTCTGTAAAGCAGCCCTTCACGCTCATCAAACAGTACCTAGGCAGAGATGCCACATAATCCGTGAAGAAAGGCAAAACGTTTTTATTTTTGTGTGTGTAATTAGTCCGCTTATAACCACTACTTTAAAAAGAGTAGCATTCTCTATACCATTTCTGCATAAACACAACGTATCTGCAACTCACTTCTGTACTTTGGGGTACTGCATGTCTATGATGGCGTTGGTAGAGTCTCGCTGGCGTTCCTTCAGGTGCCGTGGCCACATGTTATCCACCCAGTCGATCAGATCGACCTGAATGTCACAAACAAACAGTCAGGGACTTTTCAAGGGAGCGAGTCTTGTCCGTAAATGACATGTAAAAAATAATAATAATCCTACCGAGGCGGGTCTCTTGACCAGGTGCTCCAGTTTGGTATGGCTGAACTCCAGACTGATGACGTTATACAGCTTTTCTCTTTCGGAGGCCGGAGTTTCGTAATACCTCCTCCACTGACTCATGGACATCTCCATCCCCTTTTGAGTGCTTACGTCCATCACGTCAATCATCCGTCGACTGCCTGTTGGATGGACACGGAGAGCAGGGGGCGATCACAAAAAAAGAACCTTAAAGCCGAACTGAACAAGGACGGCTTTGGATTCCGTGTTAACGTGCAGGTACGGATAAAAGGCTTACCTACGAACAGTTTCACGTCGCTCACACTGAAGTCCGGATCGGGCATCCTGACAATACAACGAGACACGGTTTCAACAGGAACAACAGAAAGTACATGTGTGAACAGGGGGGCGGGAGAGACGAACAGTCACAAGTAGAAAAACAGGAAAAAAAGTGACTACAGGCAGGAGGGAAGAGTGAGAAACAGAGGAAAGTAGCAGCCACAGGTGAGAGAGAGAGATAGAGAAGGATACAGACAAAGAAGTGGATAAAAAGAGGTAGAGAGAAAGAGAGAAAAACATACTGAATGCCAAGACCGTCTGCTTTAGTAAAGATGATGGGGTCCCGAAGCCCCTCCCGCTGGATGTACTCAAACGTGAAGTCTGTAGGAAGACGCACAAAAACACACGAGGGTTAAAGAGTGGATGACAACCCCCCTCATGTATAGTGCCATAAGTTCAACATCTACCTTTTCCATCCATGACCTTCACCAAGTTGCAATCGAAGACGGGGCTTTCGAGCTTTTCCGCCAGATCAAAATTCGTCTTCCCCTCGATCTCGTCGTCCGAGATGCCATCGTCCTGATAGCGCCGGCGCGTTCCTGTTCGCTAAACACAGAGGCAGAGGCTGCGTGAGGCAGAAAACTTGCGCCGGAGTGTGAACTAAACACAACCATCGTGGCTCTGACTGAACCCATAAATACTACGTTAGCTTGATCACACCCACGCTGACAAAAAACGAAAGCCAGACGGCTTGGACAGCAACGTTTCCTAGACATTTAACTAAACAGCAGAGACGTCATTCCAAACACGTCATGTCACTGAGTAATAGCTGACTAAGTGACTCAGATCTTCACTTTCAATATTTTTATACTCTGCATCTGCTTTGTATATCCGCAATATCCAATAATCACAAACACATTTGTATGACTGGAACGGATCAACGTTCTTTTTTTTTTTTCATCTGCATATCAGAGCCATGGGTATTAACGAAAACATTTGTGGACACCAGACCACCATCGCATCACAGTTACATCGTTAATGTCAAGCGTCCCTGTGTGCTACTTATATTATTTATACTATACAACTGCAGAACACAGATCCTTCCATGAATTGGTATGTTTGGAATATTCCTTCCAACATTAGACGATTTTGGGACTTAATAATTCAAATCCGGGAATTTCGGACTAATAGTAAACAAAGAATGGACTGGAAAAACTCGCAAAACCTCCTTACATAACACCTTTTCAAAACCTAGTGGAAAGTGTTCCCAGAAAAGACGAGGTTATCGCGACAGCGTTAAGATGGAATAAATCTGGAATGGAATGGACGGATCAGCAGCGAACACCTGGGTGTTCCATAAAATAAATAAGAATAAGAATAACGACCTGGGTGTCTACAAAAGCATAGTGGTGTGTTTTCATTTATTTTGAAAAGAAGGGTTTGATGCAGTACAGGGAAATTGTAGGATAGAAACTCACCAGGCGTTTGCTGTAGCGGGTTTCCTCCATCGCCTGAAATGAGGAACGCAGAGGAGATTTGTGGTTTGTGGGGTCCAGAGATGGGAAGTGCGATCAAGCATTTAAAACAAACAAACAATCTTTCATTATATATAGATATATATATCTATATATAATATATATATAGATATATAGGTATATATATATATATATATATATATATATATATATATATATGTGATATATGTGTGTATCATATATATATATATATATATATATATATATATATATATATATATATATATATATATACACACACACACACATACACACACACACACACACATACACACGTGTGTGTGTGTGTATATATATATATATATATATATATATATATATATAATAGATAGATACATACACACACACACATATATACATACATACATGTGTGTGTGTATATATATATATATATATATATATATATATATATATAATACAATATATAATACTAGATACAAGATATAAAACAAGATAAACATTACATAAACCTATTTACAGACCCAAGACTGGCCTCATTTATTAAACAGCCAACTTTGCTGAATAAAACGGTTTCAAAAATACTCCAACTCAAAACAAGAGATAGTTAAACTGACAGATAAATACAGCTAATTGCTTATTATTGATATTACGCGAGAAAGTGAAACTTTTAAAAAGCCATAAAAACGTCTGTGGAAAGTACAAACAAAGAGTCCAATAGAGAAACACAGCAGCAGCAGCATCAGCTGTGTACCTCACATTACACCCAATAAACACCTTCCACACGCTTTACATTCAGCCAAATTGTACTCAAACCAATGACATTTCATCGTTATTTCACTGAATAATAAATTTACGGTCAACATTTTAAATATCCGCGGCGTCTCGGTATCCGTGACAGGCAGTCCGCTAGCATTCGGTGCTAAAGTGTGTTTAGCCGAACTCTCCACCTGCCGCTGTAGCAGCGCCCGAGTTTGTCACACGACAATAAACATTTTTTTATTTCTTATTTATATTTACCTCGTTATTATGAGGAAAGTGTCGTAATAACACGCAGCTCAATTACCAAACGGCCCAAAATTAGCCAGTTAGCATTCCCATTGACACCCAGCTAACGTTAGCAAAACACAATGTTAGCTGCATAGGAACAAAGCTAGCAAAGACACAATGTTCAGAGCTTTACGCGTACCTAGCGCTTTCTGTTGTTATTTTCTTTTCTTTTTTCCCCCCCTTTATTAGCAGTAATAACGTCGCTCCGTTTGATCGGTCGAATGCGCAGAAAGCCTCCGCGATTCCGCCCTAACTGCAGCTGGAACTCATCTCGCCGTGATCTCGCCCAGTGGATCCGCTGCTCATTGTATACGATAAAGTTAAAGGAGTCCGCGTCCATCCGCCATTTTCAGAATGTCACTACACGCGCACACACGCGCGTGCACTCGCTCGCTCACTCACTCACAGCTCTATACAAACCCCCGCCCCTCTACATAAACACCGGGCCAATAATGAAGGCGGTATGTAGATTTAAGCGTAGTGATTGGCCAACGCCCACGCCACTGTTCCGCGCTTTGCCACGCCCCCTTTTGATCCCTGCGTAATAATAATAATGCAAAGGCTAAAAATGAAATTAAATATAGAATGCAAAAATGAAATACAGGAAATGTAGGACATTAGAAATAGGAAATGGAAATGCTAAACATGAGGAAATTGTACATAGGAATAGGGAATTAAGGATAGGAAAATTATTATTATGGAATATGAGAAAGTAGGAACAGGAATAGACGGTATTATTTAAAAAAAAAGGAATAAAGTATATAATACATGAGATATGGGAATATGGGTGTAAATAGTACATTTTAAAAAGTGTGAGAAACTGAATAGGACTAGGAAACTAGGAATTCATTCATCTTCTAGCGCTTTATCCGATCTTCCCTCGGGTCACGGGGAGTCTGTGTCTATCTCAGGCGTCTATGGGTATTAAGGCAGGATACACCCTGGATGGAATGCCAACCCATCACATGACTCACACACACACACACACACACACACACACACACACACACACACACACACACACACATACACTAGGGACAATTTTCCAAGGTGCCAATCAACCTACCATGCATGTTTTTGGACAGGGGGAGGAAACCAGAGAACCCGGAGAAAAAACCCCTGCACGGGGACAACATGCACAAACTCCACACACACATGGCCGAGCGGGAATCGAACCCAGACCCTGGCAGTGTGAGGCGAACGTGCTAACCACTAAACCACTGTGCTCCATGAAACTAGGAATTGGAATAAGAAATGTATGAAAATATAAGACATTTTGAATGGACAGAAATAGGAATTAGGAAATGAGTGAAAAATGTGGGTTATAATTTTTGGGGTGAAATACCGTATAAATACATGTGTTTGGTGAGAATAGCACATTTATCAGTTTGTAATAACACAAAGGTTTGGAAAAGCTTCTAAAGATTTAAGAAATAAATGCAATTTTCATGCTAATTTTAAATAAGAAATTCGATTCATTTCAATAAACCTTTTGGCATTGTGGGTTGCAACATGTAAAATGCATTATGTTTGTATATTCGTATATTTATGCAAAGAGCAGCTGGTCTTTTTAATCTCCTCAGCACATGGCATTAAATCAACCTGGGTGCTCCACACAAACAGGAACCAAAACAACAACGTATCATATTTATCCAATAAAGTTTTATATCACAAATCAGAGATATATCTGCTATATATTGTACTATAATCCAAAGTTCCTTCTTCTGAGGTTTAGAATAAATTCACAAGTGATTTATTTGAGTGTATAATTAATTTAATAAATGAGTGTTACACATAATGCACATAATACACAACAACATGGACCAGCGTTTGTGAGCGCACGTCTATATCACAATAGTACAAACACATAATATCCACATGCACATTCTAACAAACATACAAACATATTTTCAACAACAACAAAAACATAAACTACCCCAAATAAGAAAACATGGGTCGTTTTTGCTTTGTTATCGTCTCATTTACTTTACAGATGACTGATACGAAGGAAAACCCCCAAATTCCAATCGGATTTTGACTTAGACATTGGACAGGAACTTGACGTTCGATGATGATTATAAGACATATATGACATTCTATAATAAAGCCCAAAGGAAATCAATAAGGGAGGAGTAAACACAGAACACGACACTGAAGCCCCGTGGTGTAAATCCTGTAATCCTGAAAATAAGAAGCAAAAATTAATTGTAGAACGCGAATAACTATTAGTAATATTTATTAATTAATTAGTTAATTATTAGTAATAATGAATACAAGAATATTAACTAAATATAAGTATATTCACACACACATTGACTATATATACACACACACACATATACATATATGTCGATAATAAATATTAAGATTAATCGCCCATTTTCAATGTACCATAAATGAATACTTTGCATGTTTATATTTTTAATCATATAATTATTCTGTTTTTCATGTTTGTAATTATATACATTTCTCTCAAAATCCTTCCCTTTAATATAATTATCGATTATTAAATATAGATTTTACTCTCTTAAATTAATGAATTTCTTGTTTTAATAGTAAAATATGGGGCGTGGCTCCTTTAAGAATTGTAATAATTACTATATATATATATATATATATATATATATATATATATATATATATATATATATATATATATATATATATATATATATATATATTGTATAGTTTTGTGTAGTTGAATAATGTTGTGTAGTGAAGACGTCTGTTACCTGATCCACATCTCTATGAGAAGAAGCTGTACAGATAGGAAAACACAACTATTCCCAGGATGACACAACACAACATGATCATCATTTTCTTCTATAAAAGAGTAAGGAGGATAAATAAAAAGAGTTAAAAAAACAGACACAGAGACAGTAAAGAGAAAAGAAAGAATAATGTAAATATTCATTCAGTCAATCCATTAATTTATACTTTTTTTTCCAAAAAGCAGGAGGAACAGGGAAAAGAATAAACCAGGAGCACTAATAGGAATGGTGTATTCTGTGTATAAAAGAGAGACACAAAAGTAAACACAAATACTTACCCACAAATAGCTGGCTAAATTAGGATAGAAATTCCATTTATTCATAATTAGCTAAAATTGTAATAAACAAGTGAGCTTTTTAAATGGTTTCTCTTTTTTTTTTCATTACCATCCCAAAATGAAAGGAAACAAACATGTGCATGTAGAGCATTCTACAATTCCACTCATTCGCTCAAACACACACACACACACACACACACACACACATTACTCCACCAGAAGATACAAATATAAAATCATTTATTAAAGTGACATTATATTTCTTTATCTTATTGTCCTTATTTTATTACTTAAAAAAAAGAAAAAAGATTTCAATCACAGTGTAATTGCACGTTATTTCTTGCGGGTCTGGCGAAGTCTGCCTTCCCAAATGAGCCAACAAACTCCTCACATTGCCTCCGTTAATATATTAATATATAATTAAAACAATTATTAGAGATATAATTATAATTATTAACCAGTGAAATGAGACTTTGGTGACAGTGCAAAGGATTACACATCGTTATAGATGGTCAAAAAATATAATATACCTTAAAACAGAAGGGTCAGGTGATCAAAATCCCAAAAACACACAACGTGTATTCACCTCCAGCTTGAGAGAACCTGGAGGGCATTTTCCCAGGAAGGACATTTTTCCTTAGAGGTATATAAAATGGCAGGCAGGTGAAATGACATCCTTGATGGATAGAATAAGGTTGTGGGAAATAATAATAATAATAATAAAAATAATAAATTACATAATACAGTCAGACTATGGTGCTTGGGTGATCTTTCAAGTCTTTGGTGTAAAGCACACTATTAAAAATATAATTAGAATATAAAAAAAACGTGAGGTCTATTTCTCTGTACAATCCATACTTCAACAAAATAGTCCTTATACGCAAAAAAAAAAACGCGGCTTTTCCGGCGCTCAACGACGTTCTGTGGGTTTAGGAATTGTCCATCCGTTTGTCCATATGTCAGTGGAAAGCAGGAGGATGGTGTGACAGATGGAAAGGCTGTTTTACTTTCTGTCTCACCTCTCGAGCAGGGATGAGAGAGAGAGAGAGAGAGAGAGAGGAAACAGGGGAGAGGGGGAACGCCACAGACGGATGATAAAGGACTGGAGAGGGGAGGGGTCACAGATACAGGCGTGGTCTCAGAGCGTCTGTGTGAGGATGATGATTATAATGATGATCAGAATCACAGCACAGATCACACCCACGATGATCATTTTCTACCGGAGAAGGGAGGAATAAAGGAATAAAGTCAGTTTTCAGCAACAACAATAAGACATCACTAAAGGAGAAATACAGGTTAGAGCAGGTAACCCATCAAAGCCATAGCAAAGGAAACCAAGACACTC
>JACRUU010000004.1:7721285-7753785 GCA_030449085.1 Kryptopterus vitreolus
AGGCACGGGGAGAACATGCACAAACTCCACACACACATGGCCGAGACGGGAATCGAACCCGGACCCTGGTGGTGAGAGGCGAACGTGCTAACCACTAAACCACCGTGTCCCTTACAATTGTGAATCAATTCTTCTTAATTTATTGCGCAATATATAATAAGACATGTGGAATATGGTAACGTCCTGGACGTGCGACTGCAGGAATATACGGAAGATAATCGGAGGAGAACGTAGTGTTTATGACGCATGTCGTAAGTCACAAGATGTCGAGCCCAAAGTCCATAACAAATGGACACCCATGCTGTTTTTTTTTTCCCCCCTTCTTAGTGTCAGCACATTACCAATAATACTGTTCTACCGCATGTGAGTCACGCAACCGTACCGTAACACACGTAACTACATCATATAACAACAACAACTATACGGTAACCAAGAAACGTGATGAAATAAAACACTTTCATATTATTTTTATTCCTAGCACTGTTCCTAGCACATAGCTTGTACCAACCTGTGGCATTCAGAATATATAAAACATATAAAAGGCAATAAATATATGGAGCTTTTGATCCTCTGTTCTGATTGGTCGAAAGATGCCGATTTCGGTATTATCTATAATATTTCAAATATTATCTATATTTGTTCTATACACATTTGTATCGTGTTCATCGAGTCCAACAACGGACGGATATGTTTATTTATTTATTTATTTATTTTTAAAGCGTAAAAAGCGTTTAAAAAAATGTTAGTCGTTAGGGTTCCTGACAAAGGACTTTGTGCTTTCAGATTTATGAGCTGAGAAAAAGAGAGAATGATAAAAGAGAGAAAGAGAGAGAGAGAGACAGAAAGCAAAAGAAAGAGAAAAAGATGGAGACAGAGAGACAAAAAGAAGTAGAAGAAAGAGACACAGAATGATGGAGAGGAAGAGAGGGAGAGAGTGAAATAGGACGGGGAGATACAGAATTGCAAAAGAGAGGAAGCAAGTGAAAGTACAAGACGGAGAGAGCAATACAAAGAGAGAGAGAGATAGAGAGAGAGAGGAGGGAACGAGAGAGAGAGAAAGAGAGAGAGATAAGAAGACAGCAAGACAGACACAGAGAGAAATAGGAGAGGGAAAGAGCAAATGGAGCAAGAAGGAGCAAAAGAAAGAGAACTGGTTTAGAGTGTGTGAGAGAGAGAGAGAGAGAGAAGAGAGAGAGAGAGAGAGAGAGAGAGCGAGAGAGAGAGAAAGAGAGAGAGAGTAAGAAGACAGCAAGACAGACACAGAGAGGTAAAAAATATAGAGAGAGAAAGGAAGAGAAAGAAAGAGACCAAGAAAAACAGAAAGACGGGGGAGATACAGAATGCAAGGAAAGAGATCCAGCAAAAGGAGAGAGAAAGAGAACAATAACAAAAGAGAGAGAGAGATAGAGAGAGAGAGATGCCTGAGAGAGAGAGAGAGAGAGAGAGAGGAATCAGAAACAATGAAATTAAACATACTCGACTGTGAGACAAAAATGTTTTTGCAAAGGCACATTAGCTGTATAACAGACGCAAAAATCTCGTTATGAATACAAAGGGACAAAACATGGAGCTGCTTTGCTGCGTCTGGAGGTGGTTTTATCTTTAGATCTTGAGCCAGTGTCAGCTTGGTCTCACCCTCCTGACCCAAAACACACAGTTTAGAAAAAAGTAAAGTGGCCGTCTATGTGCTTTGATTGAGAGAGAGAGACAACTGGAGCAGTTTGCTCAGAGAGAGAGAGCCAAAATACCTGCTGAGAGAGAGAGAGAGAGAGAGAGAGCAACGGAAAACAAAGAGTTTATTTTTTTACATAAGAAAGAAAGTTAACATTTATAGAATTTTTATTTATTATTACTTTTGAGATTAAAGAATTTCTGTGACCAATCATATATGACCAAAGGGTACCAACAATATCTGTATAGATATATATATATATATATATATATATATATATATATATATATATATAAGCGATAGAGAGAGAGTCTTGTGAGTGAATGACTTTATAGCCGCTGTAATATAAGTGGTTAAAAAGTAAAGTATTAATGGCTTCTGTAGTAAAGCAGGAATAAACGTCTCAGGCTGAACTGTTGATGATCCCATTCCCATTCGGAGAGGGAGAGAGAGAGAGAGAGAGAGAGAGAGAGAGAGAAAGAGAGAGTGAGAGAGTGAGAGAGTGAGAGGAACGTAACTCCTGGAATAAAAGTACTTTATTTCGTATACGGGGCGCCAAAACTTGTAAGCGGCACACGCTCGTAGTCCATGTCCTGATTTCATATGATATAAATTCAATAAATTCAACACCGGATCCCCCGCTCCCACCCGGCCACACACACACACACACACACACACACACACACAAATAAGTAAACAATGGATAAATTCTAACACAATGTAATAAACCTGTGAAGGGATACAAAGCTGAAAACACATTGTGCTCATTTGAAGGTCAAAAAGACAAAACACACACACACACACACACACACACACACACACACACACACACACATACACACTGGAAAAGCTGAGACATGGAGATAAGGGTACATGAAACTTCCTTAAGAGAGACTATGTATGTGTGTGTGTGTGTGTGTGTGTGTGTGTATTTGTGTGTGTGTGTGTGTGTGTGTGTGTGTGTGTGTGTGTGTGTGTGTGTGTGTGTGTGTGTTTGAAACCAAGTGAGAGATATGTCTGTTCAACACTAGATCAGCACAAATCCCTCCCACATGGGTAACAAAAGCCAGAACAAAGGTGTGTGTGTGTGTGTGTGTGTGTGTGTGTGTGTGTGTGTGTGTGTGTGGTGGCAGGGGATAAAAGTACTTCGTGCAAACAAACGAGCATGAATGGAGGACAGAAGAAAAAAGAGGAAAGGAAGGAAAAGAAGGAAAGAGGTCGCTCAGGTTTCCAGGAAATCCACAAGCGCAGGAGATACGCACACAAACGCACAAACGCACAAACACACAAACGCGTACATGTTCAGCTGTTAAGTGTCCCACGGTCGACTCGCACAGCTTGCCAGAGGACTTATGCATGTTTGGTGTGTGTGTGTGTGTGTGTGTGTGTGTGTGTGTGTGTGTGTGTGTGTGTTCATTCAAAATAAGCTTGTGCGCACACAACAGAAGCCCCACCAGCAAGTTAAACATTACATACACACAGATCTCGGAAAACACCGGGCCAAAGTAAAACATCCAGGAGTTTAACAAGAAAACACATACACACACACACACACACACACACACACACACACACACACACACACACTCCACCCTATCAATCCTGTAATCTCTCACTTCAATCAGAGAGACCGGAGGGAAGATAAGTCACAGGCTCTTTTTTTTTAATCTCAATATGAAAATTGGAAGACATGTGTCAGACGTTTTGTAGGGAGGGTTCGAACGCATTCGTTCACACGTGTACGCGCTCGGACACACGCGTACGAGCTCGGACACACGCGTACGAGCTCGGACACACGTGTACGCGCTCGGACACACGCGTACGCGCTCGGACACACGCGTACGAGCTCGGACACACGCGTACGCGCTCAGACACACGCGTACGAGCTCGGACACACGTGTACGCGCTCGGACACACGCGTACGAGCTTGCATAACTTTCCCCCGATTTACTGCCAGGATACACCAGGTAACACGGCACTGAGGAAAATATTTGACTGGGGGGGGGGGGGGGGGGGGGGGGGGGGGGGGGGGGGGGGGGGGGGAATGTCACCACGGCAACAAATCCTGCTCCGATCTCTCAGGCTTTCGTTTGTTCACTTGTGGAGTTCTTTTCATCTTTTCGCCTTTTTTTATGGTATTACGGTTTGTCTGTTGTTCTATCATTTAGTGTATCGGTCAGTCGCTCTGTTCGGTCTGCTAGTCTGTAAAGTCGTTCCGTCTGTAGGACTGTCTGTATGTCTGTAGTTCACTGTCCGAAGGTCACTGTTTGATTGTCGGTCACTCCGCCTGTCTCGCACTGTGTCTGTAGGTCTGTGTAGGTCCGCTAGTCATCCTGTACGTCGCTCTGTCTGTCTGTAGTTTACTGTCTGAAGGTCTCTGTTTGGTTGTAGATCACTCTGTCTGTAGACTCGTCAGTGTGTCTGTCTGTAGGTTAGTCTGTCTGTATCTCGCTTTTGTATGCCTATATCCATTGTTATGTCCATTGTTACTTATGTCTGTTGGCCACTCTACCTGTCTGTAAGTCACTGTATGTCTGTAGGTCACTGTATGTCTGTATGTCTAGGTCACTCTACTCTGTATGTCTGTGTAACAGTCTGTAGGTCACTCTGTATGTCTGTACTTTGTACTGTATGTCTGTAGGTCACTCTGTATGTCTGTAGGTCACTCTGTATGTCTGTAGGTAATTGTCTTTGTAGGTCACTCTACTGTATGTCTGTAGTCTTAGGTCACTCTGTATGTCTGTAGATAACATTGTCTGTAGGTCACTCTGTATGTCTGTATTGTCTGTGTCTGTATGTCTGTGTCACACTGTATGTCTGTAGGTCAATTTGTCTGTAGGTCACTCTGTATGTCTGTAGATAACTTTGTATGTAGGTCACTCTGTTTGTCTGTAGGACACTTTATCTGTAGGTCCCTCTGTATGTCTGTAGATAACTTTGTCTGTAGGTCACTCTATATGTTTGTAGGTCACTCTGTATGTCTGTGTCATCTCCCTACATCGTGTCTGTCGTGATACTTCACACCCATGTATGTCATTGTCTGTAGACACATCTTTCTGTCACTGTATGTCTGTAGGTATGTTGTCTGTACTTTGTCTGTGGGTCACTCTGTATGTCTGTAGATAACATTGTCTGTAGGTCACTCTGTTTGTCTGTAGGTAACTTTGTCTGTAGGTCTGGTCGTGTACTGTATGTCTGTAGGCAACTTTGTCTGTACCGTCTGTGGGTCGCGGACCGCAAGAACCTCTGTATGTCTGTCTCTACCCCCTCTAGATAACTGTTGTCTGTAGGTCACTCTATATGTCTGTAGGTCAGTCTGTATGTCATAGTTTTGTAGGTCACTTTGCTGCCTTTGATTGTCTGTAGGTAACTTTGCACAATCCATATTTTATATTTTATATTTTTCTGTAGGTCTTTAATTTATGTACTTTGCTTATCTGTAGGTCACTTTGCTTATGTTGTTTTATGTTGTCAGTTGTTCAGTCTGTATGTCCCTCAGTATGTCTGTACTCCAGTTAGTATGTCTCTCTAGGGCACTCTTATTGTTGGTAGGCCAATCTGTCTGTCAGTAGGTGAGTCTGTATGACTATAGGTCATTCTGAATGTCTGAAGATCTGGCTTTAGGTCTGTTGGTCATTCTGTCAGTAAGTCTGTCTGTATTAACCTGCTATCTATTGATCAGTCTTCCTGATACCAAACAGCTTCTGGTATGTATATGGACAATTTTCATATATCAGTCCTTTATTATACCTTTTGGCCTCTCTGTCTGAAAAACGCTCATTTTGTTTATTTGTTGGTCTCTCTCTCTCTCTCTCTCTCTCTCTCTCTCTCTCTCTCTCTCTCTCTTTCATCGTTCTGTCGATCAGGCATTAATCTATCTTTACATATACGTATACATCTGCGTTCAAATGAATTGAAATGCAAGAAATGATGAAGCAGAAGGATAAATCTGTCGCTCTTCCTGCCATCACACACACACACACACACACACAGTCATCTGACCTCATCATCTGTTCAAATACAACATGACACAATACATTTCCTAGGAGCTAACAGTGGCACTGTTTCAAAGCACCCTATCAGGGAATAAATGGGAATAACACGGGAATAACATGGGAATAACATGGGAATAACATGGGAATGGGAACAAGGACTCATTTTCATGCACTAGGAGACCTATTTGGCGATGCAGCCACTGGTTTTAGTGTCAATTAAAGCGTGTTTTTCCCTCTATGGTGGGATTTTACATTTAAGTACAGGTTTAGAGTCAAAAGAAGGGATTTAGTTTAGGAGGATAAAGGGTTTGATAAATGATTATGAGTGAGTGAAGGTGAATTCCGCCTCACCGCCTTCAGCTGCTCCAGTCGGTCCTTCATGGCTGTCTTTTAGCTCGACTGGGTCACAAATGTCAAATAAAACAAGTCAAAAAGCAAGAAGATAAAAAATAAAGACGCGAGGAGAGGAAGAAAAAGAAGAAAGAAAAAAAACACCCCGAGGCTGGAAAAGAACTTTTCGCTTTTTCTCTCCGTCAGGCTGAAGTCTTCCTCCTCCAAGTCCACTTTTCCCACAAACGCTCCATAAAAATGGCTCCTGTGCTCCAAACCAGGACGGGGTTTTTTTCTGTCTATAAATCTGTCCCTTTGGGGATTAATACAACAGTTGTGTATGCTTAATCTAACTCTCTCTCTATTCTCTCTCTCTCTCTCTCTCTCTCTCTCTCTCTCTCTCTCTCTCTGTAATCACGATCCTCTAAGCTCTGTTCCTACGCGCACGCATGCGCATAGCACACCTATGCAAACCGCTTGCTTGCTGGACACGCCCTGTTTGTGTTAGCCTACCTGCGTGTGTGTGTTGTGTGTGTGTGTGTGTGTGTGTGTGTGTGTGTGTGTGTGTGTGTGTGTGTGACGTTATTCCTTCTACCAGGTGACACACATATGAAAATTTTCCTGACCTTGCCTTCAGATCAGCTTACTGTGTGTGTAAGAAAGACCGTGCGTGCATGTGTGTGTGTGTGTGTTTTAGAACTGTATTACTGACGCATAATTCCTCATGCTCATTATTTCCCTTCTGTGTGTGTGTGTGTGTGTGTGTGTGTGTGTGTGTGTGTGATAAAACTACATTATTACTACTGAGACAAAATTCCTTTTCCTATCCCTTTTCCCCATTACAGGTTACAGAGTGCTGTCCTAGCTATATATATATATATATATATATATATATATATATATATATATATATATATATATATATATATATATATATATATATATATATATCAGATTCTTATCAGCAGACACCTGGAGATTTTCCTTAAACTTGATAAAAGCCCCAGTTTTGCCTGAAGAAACACATTCCTAAAACATGATGCTGCCACCACGTGGGTGTTGCACCCATACAGCACTCTCCCTACAATCTTCTTTCTGGTTTTTATAATAATCATGGATTTAAAATAATTTGGGGATGTTTTCTATCTTAAGGGTTTAGCCAAAAAGTATGATTGGTGTCAGAAAATGGTATGAATAATGCAATAATAATGCAATGGTTTTAAATATAAGATTTTTAATGTGTAAATGGTCCTCCAATCATGAGATCACCAGTCACAACAATAATCTATCCATTATTTTTATTGCAAATATATCTGTCTATAGACTCTATGACAATTATCTGCATCATAAGGTACATCATTGTATGCGATCTTTACCTAACAGAACCACCATAAAGATTAGCAATAACAGATAGACATTACCGGTGTAAAATGTTAATGTAATTGATATTTACAGCGATAAATCGGGGCGAAGCCATGCTGGTGGAAAAGCGAGATTGCTCGCCCCCTTGTGGCCAAAACTCTGCATGTAAAATTTTTTCCCCTAGTATTTCCACTATTACCATTTAGCAAGCTTCAGTTACAGCGTAGTGGCTTCGGTACTAATCCAAAACATATTCTCAGTAGTTGTGTACAGTATTTCAGTACTTTGTCACTCAATTTTTTTTATCTACGTCCTAGAATTCCGAGGATTAACGATATAAGCAATTTTTACTCTCCTCTCAACCACATTTATGATGCTCTATATGTACTTTTTATACTTCATTATATTATAATTAACGATCATTAGTCCTCATACTAAACGCATGCACGATTTTTCTTACGTCAGTAAATATCCCCTGTATGGAATGAAATACAAAGCATTTATTTTCAAGATATAAAACATTGTCTGACTCATTCGAAAAGCAGTTCAATAAAGTTGCCAATCAGGTAAAACGCGATTTCACCACCAAACGAACAGTAATGCGCTTTTCACTAAAAGTGCATCGATGTGCACACACGAAAGTGCATTATATCCATGCAGGGAGGGATCAGAAAACCATGTGGACATTAGAGTCTTTATTTATATTGCTGGTTTCACAACCAGTTTATTCTCTTACTACCTTTAAAACATCTAGAGACTTGAACTGAAAGCACACCCCCCCTCCCCAAGGGTTAAACATTAAATACAAATTATCAAATCAAATAGCAGGTCAAGGTTCTGAAGGTTTAATTCTATATTAAATAGCACAAGGCATTCAACCAATGGACATACAGTTAAGATGAAGTCCACATTTAGCAATATGCAAAAACATTCAACAAAAATAACATTTTGGGTGGAGCATCTAAAAGTTACATTCATAAGCGTGTAACTGATTTGCATAAACTGTGGTTGCTCAGGATTATTTGCGCCTGGCGTATTACAAAGCGCTCCATGGTTCTAATGCCTTCCAATGAAATGTTTAACTACAGTGAGGCAAGTTTGCAAATGAACATTCCTCAGCAAGAAAAACTGCTCACACACACACACACAAACGGAGTTACACAACCTACATCAGGAGAAATCCAAGGCAGAACAAAAAGAGGTTAAAAAAATAAATTGTGGAAATAAAAGGAACGAGCCACAAGGTGTACTGAGAATGTTTTTATTCAAAGTTGTTCTCTAAGTGCTTAACGCCACACAGAGGGGGAGAGTAAGCACTGCGACACTCGATCTCGCGCTGACGAGTGTGTAACGCACATGTATGTAAGTGAACGTGTGAATGTGTCCTAAAGCGAGTCTGAATGGTGGAGTCAACATGAGCATGTCTACAAGTCAACGATCACTTCACTGTTTATTCAGTCTGGAAACACAAAAAAGGTAACATTTGGAAAAATAAAAATATCTGAGCGCTGGGTTTACAGTAAAAGGGGAAATCGACGAAGATCAGGGGTGCGCGCGGGGGTGGGGGCAACTCCAATCGCTGAGGAAACCCAGCAACGCCACAAAGGGGAAGAACCAAAAAAAACCAAAAAAAAAAAAAAAAAAAAAAAAAAAAAGTCAAACGGGATAACAGGTTAGAGATCATCGTCTTCGTCTGGAAGAGCTGTTTCTGATGCCACCTAAAAGACAAAGCAAGTTTATTATTCATGTTAAAAGGATGCATATAGTGATCCGGTACCTAATAAAAGTAGGGGTATACTTACTTTCAGGTCATGCTCATATTGTGCAGCAAGTGATGGGTCCATGGCAATTTCGGGCGGGGCGAGGGCAGGCATCTCCACAAACTCCAAGTTAGGATCTCCGATCAGCTTTCGTGCAAGCCACAGGAACGGCTTCTCAAAGTTATAATTACTCTTGGCTGAGATGTCGTAGTACTGAAATTTTACAAACGATATGGAACGTTTTCACACAAGCGCCGGATTAAAAAAAAAAAATCCAATCAATAATAAACAAAAAGAAAAAAAGGAAAAGAAAGTCATGTTGAATTACCTGTAGGTTCTTCTTACGGTGGAACACGATGCTCTTGGCCTTCACCTTCCGGTCCTTGATGTCCACTTTGTTGCCGCACAGCACTATGGGAATGTTCTCGCACACGCGCACCAAGTCGCGATGCCAGTTGGGAACATTCTTGTAGGTCACTCTAGAGGTCACATCAAACATGATGATCGCACACTGAGCTGGAGACGAGGGAAGCGGAGAGTCGTTCGTTAGCACGCGTTTCAAACACTGACGGAAAACGCTCTGAGCCGCGTCGCTTCGGGGAACGTTACCTTGAATGTAGTATCCGTCTCTCAGACCGCCAAACTTCTCCTGTCCGGCTGTGTCCCAAACGTTGTATTTGATAGCACCTCTGTTAGTGTGGAAGACCAGGGGATGCACTTCAACACCGAGAGTTGCTGCAGGAAGACCGTGCGCATTATTAACAGTTTCGGAGCAACATTTCACTCAAACAGCACAATAAGGACGGAATTACAATAGAATCAAATATCTAAAGGGCTTTTACTACATAACCACGGAACAAACATGCAAAAAGAAGGTTATGAAAATTACAGCTCTATTCTCAAAGCTCGTTAGGAGGCGATGATGCATCTGCCATGGAAAAGGACACGTAATAGTGTCCTTATATTAAACGAGTCACATACATACCAACATATTTCTTTTCAAACTCTCCTGTCAAGTGTCTCTTCACGAAGGTGGTCTTTCCCGTACCTCCATCTCCTACAAGAACCAGCTGTGGATGACAGTTGACATTAACATGTTATTGGACTGGAAACTTCACACACACACACACCACTGCAATAATCCAGAAGACAATCAGCACATGTATATGGGGTTTACCTTAAATTGAACCTGTGGGTCGTTTTCTGCCATTGTTGAATGTGTGTGATAAGTTGTGACTCAGCAGCGGGTCTCTGTTAGACAGGGAGGAGGAGGGGTGTGGAGAAGATGGAGAGAGAGAGAGAGAGAGAGAGAGAGGGAGATGGCGGGAGGGTTATAACGCGCATACAAACGGGGGCCTAAACTCCAAATCCGGGATCAGGGCTTCATGAAAAGCCCCCCATGCCCCCCCCCCCCCCCCCCCCCCCCCCCCCCCCCCCCCCCCCACCAAAAAAACAACAATCTGCATCATAGACTGAAAAGCGTCACAGGCCACGAGCAGGCGTGTGTGCGTGCGTGCGCGCTCACGGAAACGTGCGCGCGCACAGTCCCAGCTTAATAAATGCGCGTTAAAGTCTCTATTTGTGCGTCAAACTCACAAATTAAAATCAACACCTTTAAGACACACGACTCGATCCTAAAATACTAACCAAGCCCAAATCCCGGCTCTTTTCTTTTTATCCCCCCCCCTCATCATCTTAAACTGGAACAAAAACCGCTACCCATTATGCTAACACGCTATCGATGCTAACGCTAAGAGAGTCTATCGTAAAATAATAAAAACACGCACAAACTAGGATTTAATTCTGAAATAAACAAATAAACATACCAAAGGAGATGAAATAAATAAAATAATAAGAGTATCTCCTCTCAGATGCTAACCATGCTAACACCACGCTAAGCGCTCGTACACAACGCCTCAGACTAATTACACACAAAAGATCAAAACGGATTAAAATACAGATGCGTTAAACGGGGTACATTTTTACATTCGCTAGCGTTAACACTTTATGAGGAAAATGTAGTGTTTAAAATAAACATAAATAAATATAAATATATATCCAGGTCAGGTCTTACATGCTAGCGCTCCGTGTTCCGCGCGACGCGTTGCGAAGAAAAGAGCAAATGGCAGCGCCCGCGCGGGAGTCAGCGCGCGCCGCTCACATAAACGCTTCCGGTCGCGTCACGTGACACGGCTGAGACGGTGTGTGTGTGTGTGTGTGTGTGTGTGTGTGTGTGTGTGTGTGTGTGTGTGTGTGTGTGTGTGTGTGTGTGTGTGTGTGTGTGTGTGTGTGTGGTCGATGGTAATGCGCGCGCTTTTCTTATTATTTATTGAATTTTTAATGATTAAATATGAAATATATTGTCCATTTTATACACCTCGGATGACGTCAGACTCACCCGATGACGTCACGCCCCCCAAACTGATTAGCATATTAATCAGATTTGGTTGTAGCTGCATTACATTACAGCACAGCACAGCACAGTCGTTATTATTAATTGTGATCTTAAAAGGAAGTAAGGGGACCGGAGCACTAAGGGTCAGGATACATCACTGTTGCTGGGATTTGAACCTACAGCATTCCGGTCCCGAGCCTGATGCCTTTACTGCAAATAGATTCGAATAGAATAGCTTTTATTTGTCACGTACACATATAAATTCTTTCCTCGCATATCCCAGCTTGTTTGGAAGCTGGGGGTCCGAACGCAGGGTCAGCCGTTATACGGCGCCCCCTGGAGCATAGAGGGTTAAGGGGGCCTTTGCTCAAGGACCCAAGGGATATCGCAGCTTGGAGATACCGGGGCTCGAACCCAGCACCTTAAACCATTGGGTTACACCCCGTAACTCTCAAATTGTCCAACAAACAATAAATTACTGCACATGTGAACATACAGGTGAGCATTTGAATATCAAATTCCTCCGGCAGATGTTACCGGTATGCAGATGTGTCAAGTAACAAAGTAGAAATACTTCCTTACCTTACTTAAGTAGAAATGTTCAAACAATTATCTGTACTTTTTGCTCATTACATGTTAAAAAATAGCTTTGTATAAAGCAATAAAAATTAGCTTTATCATAGCTTCATAAAAAATAGTCTGATAAAGTGAATGCGTTTGTGGTTGGAGGAGATATAAACATATACCATTCCGACACCCTATAGGTTCGCACCTGCACGCGACAACAAATCACGTCACACTCCAGCGAGGACGTAGCCAGTGTAAAATAAATAAATAAATAACTATTATTTCTTAAAAGTGATTATTTCTCCACTACTGGCTCATTTATCGAACGTGTGTTTTCTCGTTACATTACTTTTATACTTGAAGTAGTTTTGAAACCACTACTTTTACACTTTTTCTTGAGTAAAAACATTGAATTCATATCTTTTTTAAACTCTGTTATCAATACTTGAGTAATGAAGGTGAATACTTTTTGACACCAGTGCCTGTATGTAATGCTCCAGTACTGGGATATCATCAGAGATTAAGTCTATTATCTTTAAAATGGTTACTTTCTGTCATCCTTTCAATCACGGATTGTTTGTGCACTTTCCTCCTCCATGCACACACACACACACACACACACACACACACACACACACACACACTCAGCCCCTACAGCGGAAGTTGTATTTTTTTTTTCTCAGTTCTATCTTCCCTCCCATACCAGCACAGTTGCACCTTATATTTAGATAGTACATCCAAAGGTAAGCAATGTTACATTTTCCTTTCCTCACTTTTCGTTTTTCACCTTCCATTTCCCCATAATCGAGGCGTCCGGCTCACGACGCACAAGCACACACACTCTCGAATAGGGAAATGATGCAGAGGATGTGAGGTTTAGGTGTGTCGAAACTCAGCTCTGCCATCACTGTTAAGAAAACCTTTACCACCCCGAGAACTCTCGCTCGTGAAAGTCTCTTTCTTTCAGGCGATGTCTTTACCTTCAGACCAGGGAGTGGACGCAGAGAGCAGCTCGGGCTCCTCGGAAGCTAAAACAGACCGCTATGGATTCCTGCTTGTTAACGGAGACACGAATAATGACAGGTCGGTGATGACAAGTGGACACACACACACACACACACACACACAAGAGTACAAAACCCAAGTGTTCATCTTAGTGTGTGTGTGTGTGTGTGTGTTTATGTGCAATAAATACTTTTATTAAATTCATTCTCAACCGTCACCTAAATTACTTTCGCTGTTGCTCTCGACATCCTGCCGCATTACCATGGTGATATTGGCCCTGTCAGAATGTGGTTTCCTGTTGTGTGTGTGTTAGTGTGTTTATTATGACAGTTGTTCTCTGTATTATGCGACGCTCAGTGACATATTTAAATGGTACCGGTTGTGGAGAAAAGGAGCGATCCTTTCTTTTTCTTTTTCTTTGGTGAGAAAATGTATATGATGTTTATAATACAACTCAATAGGTTCAAACTCAATGACAAATGTGCGATTGTTGTTGCGTCGTTTCCCTCTTCTGGGTCGACACATCACACAGCTTTCTGTAAAACTTGCTGAATCATGTCATATCTAGTGTGAAGGTAAAACAGCAGCTCGTTTTTGCACACTGACCTATGAAGCTCGGTGCTCCCTGTGACTGTGCGTGCAGCCTTGTGCTGCCACCTGTTGGCGTGTTAAAAAAAATTAACCATGAGGCTTTTCGAATGTGTGGAACATATTGGTGTATTATTTAATAGACACGTATACGTATTTATACGTTTAAATGAAAACTTTTAATACTGAAAATATTTTCTTGGCAGAACAAAATTCCTTTTCAGGAGTTTACTGTTGTTTACGCAAACGTACACCATTGCTGACACACTTGTGTCCCCAGCAGTGATGATCCCTGTCCTGAGTTGGTGAGACACCGTGAAATGAAATGGATCAGCCTTATCGGCCAATGGGATCAGGTACTAGAGAAGAAGCACAATAAGGTATGTTTACAGCGAAAGAAGGCAAAAAACATTCATTCTTGTTCATCATCATCATCATCATCATCTTTTGGCTACAGATTAAAGCTCAGTGTCAAAAGGGAATCCCAGCATCGGTCAGGTCCAAGTGCTGGCCCCTGCTGTGCGGCGCAAAACAGAGGAAAGAGAATAATGAAAACCTCTACAAAGTGAGTGAAACTGTTAATGAGCTGTAAATGAATATACAAAATAAAAAAAGGGAAAAAAAATTCGGTACATCCTTCCAGATGTTTAATGATTCTTGAAAATGACCGCTCTGGTTAATCACATTATGCAAATCAGCTAAAATATTTTATATATAATAGAATAACTTGCCTTTATTGGCCTGGACCAACTTATTTCTGTGAGGGCCACATTATTATTCCCTTTCTTTAACAGGGACAGAAAATTACATGGGCCAAAGTGAGTTTTAAATGCCTTTATTTTGCATCCTAATGCGAAATACAGACTGGATAAAAAAAAAAAACTAACATAATACTCAATGTAAAATAGTACTGGACAAAAAGAAATACTCATTAATATATATATATATATATATATATATATATATATATATATATATATAAAATTAATTAATACATCAGAAATAATAAATATAACATAGTTCTCTCTATTCAGCGCATCATCTAAATGTCAGTAACTCACCCCTAGAGGGCGCTTTTTGTAATTACAGTATGGATATTTAGCCAATAACTCCAGAAATCACTATTTATTGTCTCTTTTCTCATTAACCTAAATTGATTACTTACATTTTATTTACTAGATTTTGGTTAGTATAGGGATTTGCTATCATACAACAAGAGAAAGGGTTCTAGATTCGAAAACAACAACAACTAACCAGTATATACAATGCAGACATGGATTGACAAGGATTGAAATAACTGTTTTTTTTGCGTATGTGTGTTTCATCCCTCTGTTTTTATTTCTCGTTGTAAGACGCTGGAGTCGTCCCCGGGTCAGCAAAGCTGGATTGACGTCATCAAGAGAGACACGGACCGGCAGTTTCCCTTTCACGAGATGTTTCAATCCGAGGACAGCTTCGGGTAAATGCATTCTTATTATCTGATTCACTTCTCAACACTCATTCCGTCCAGCTCGTTCGGACGAGATGCCAAAAATCCAGGCTTTTTTTGCTTATGGAATTGTAAACAGTGTTGACATTGAACTACTTATAAATTGCTTCCAGAAAACTACTCCTTATTACAGTGGTTCTCAAACCTCTCCAGCAGGGGGCGCCCTTGTGTTTTTTCCTTTCGAGGAGAAAAGTAATGACACGAAACTTACTTTAACAACTTTAATTGTACCGCGTTTTTTTCGTCACGCTTCTGTATTCGTTTAAAAGAGCCTTTTGCATTTTATAAATGTTCATTGTTGACCGAGGATTTAGTTTTGTGTAAAAAAATTGTATTTCTTTTTTCTTTTTTTAAGAACACCATCGTTTACGTAGGTTGACAATCCTACGGAAAAATCTTTCCTCCTTAGCGCCATCTGGTGGCCGCTGGCAGTTTGAGAACCACTGTCTTATGATATAGGTTTTAAACTGCAAAACAAGATGGACAGTCCAGGATTATTGGATATTTCAGTTCAAAGATTCAATCCCAATTTAACACACTCTGGTCAAAAACGCTTGACATTTTAGGATTAATTTCGAAGCTACTATATAATATAACTATAATTATAATATACAAAACGTTCATATACATTTCTGTTGTTATGTTTCTGCTTCCATGTGAGAAGTCAGCAGGGCTTGTTGCAGGTTCTGAAAGCGTACACACAGTTTCGGCCTGACGAGGGGTACTGCCAGGCGCAGGGTCCTGTAGCTGCAGTGCTACTAATGAACATGCCCATGGAGGTACAGATCAGCGGGACTTATAACCAAGCGTTAAGTTTAATTGTATACAAATTATTGTAAATGATGGCTGTGTGGGGGCATTTATTTTCGCCGGTATCAGTGCAAATATCATAGTGGTACCTTTCAATCTGAATCCACTCCATCAACTGGTTGTTGTTGTTGTTGTTGATGAAAAGCACCTGGTATTTTTATGCATTCATTGAACATATATAGATCATTTTTCTGTGTGCAATGCATTCTACCCATTTAAAATTAATAAATTAATAAATGAATATGAACGAATAAATATAATTATACAATTAATACACTGCAAATAATAATATAGTGCTTTGTATTGTACAGTCTCCCGTGTAAAAAGAAACAGCATGTAGTGTCGGTGATTTGCCACTAGAGGCCGTAATGATTGTAATGATTGGATTTTTGCCTGTTAAAGCTTCAAAAATCGTTTAATCGGTCGACGTCTTCGCAGATGCACTGAAGCAGTTCTAGTTTATATATAGTTTATATACGCAGTTTAAAGATAATAAGGATATTTATGCATTGTAATTATACACTAATACAAGTGTCTGTTCCATGACAGGAAGCATTCTGGTGTTTGGTACAGATCAGCGAACTCTACCTCCCCGGTTACTACAGCCCCCTACTGGTACGGCAGAACAATACATGCATGGGGGGGGGGGGGGGGGGGGGGGTTTGTGGGTGGGGGTGGTGGTGTCTGTCTTTATTGTCCACTGCTCTTTCTGTCTCCACAGGAAGGAGTTCTGTTTCGATCGATGCCGCAGTTCTGTTCAGCGTGCTAAAGAGAACGTGTCCAGCTGCATATAAACACATGCAGAGACAGGGGGTGGAGCCTCTAATGTTCGCCACGGATTGGCTGATGTGTCTGTACAGTCGCCACCTGCCCTTCAACACTTTACTCTCCGAGTCTGGGATCTATTCTTCTGCAATGGTGAGGGATGATTTGTGCGTGTTTGATGTGATTATATATGTATTATATGATATATATATATATATATATATATATATATATATATATATATATATATATATATATATATATATATAATCTATACACACAGATGTGTGACTGATGTGTGCGCTGCAGGCGTACGGGTGCTGTTTCAGGTGGCTGTGGTTTTAGTGCGACGCTGCTTGGGGGAGGCTCGACAACGGAAAGACTGCGAAGGCCAGATGGAGACACTGGAGAGCCTGCGGTCCGTTAGGGGGCGTGTCCAACACGAACAAGCCGACACCTTTATTCAAGAGGTGAGTAAGTGGGTGATTTTGCGTCAACAAGACTTATCATAGCTACGGACATTTTCTAAATAGCAGGGGAAAATGATGACAATCGTGGGTTACCAGATTTCAGGACAAAAGCAGGATATACGGTGGTATCGGTTGTGTCGTTTTCCATACCGTTACGTGCCGAGCTACAGGAGCGACATTTCGCTCCATGGATTTCTAAGCTGGTGAGAGGAAAAATAACCCGACTTTTTTGCGTTTTTAAATGGACCAGAAAAGCCTTCAGTATAACGTTATAAACAAAAGTTGAGTCCAATTTTAGCTCATATAAACATGCCAAACTCCGTCAGTAAAAAGACGTACCTTTACATGGGGCAGCGGGTGTGGCTCAGTGGTTAAGGCTACTGATTGGAAGGTCGGGTGTTCGAATCCCGGTATTACCATGCTGCCAATTCCGAAAAAAAGCCCCCATTAAAGTAAAATGAGCCAGGATTAAAAAACAAGGTCTCTTAGGAAAGCCAGGATTGGTTGGGATCGTCTGAAGGATCCAGCAAGGGATTTGAACTAGCAACATTCTGAACAGGAGTCCTATATCGTAACTACTGGGCTTCCCATTTTGCATGTGAGGAGGTGGTATCGTAGCTGCTGATCTGAAGATCATGAGATCAAATCCCAGTCACACCAAGCTCCCACTCCTGGGCCCCTATTTAAGGCCCTTAACTCCATACCTTCTCAATTGTACGAGTGAGATAAATGTAAAATGGTACTATCCGACTATAATACTAAACATTCTCCTCCTTTACCCCAGGTAAGTTCGGTTCCCCTGTCCTTGGCCGAGCTCCAGCGACTGACCGAAAAGGAGTTCGAGAAATGGCGGAAAGAGCGCCCAGGCTCGAACTTTGACCCTCGCGGACGATGCCACGGCTACCACATGATCTGGGATAAAGGGAAAGAACGAGAGAAGGAGAACAATAAGGGGAGACTGGGCGCGAACCTGAGAGCTTCGGTGACGCGTTCGCACTCGTCCCTCTCTCCGGCGATCCTTCGCAAAAAATGGCGGAAGCGAGGGAGTAAAGTAGAGACGGAAGCCTGGGAGGGGCGAGGATTCTCCAAACCGGACAGCGACGAGGAAGAGAAGAGGAGGGCGAGCGTGTGCGGTGTCGCCGGGGGAGCTGCGCGCGAGGACGGACGCGACGCCGCAGGAATTCGCTATGCGTTTACAGGGAGAACGTTCGGCGGCCGCGAACACGCAGAGCGTAGCTACGGAAGTGGCGCGGCCGAGTTCAGACTCGCCCGACTGCGGCGGAGACGGCGTGTTCGAGGAGGAGGAGGAGGAGGAGGGGAACGACGCGGAAACGAGGAAGGAAACGGAAGGCTCTGAGACACGGCAAGACGAAGGAGCAGAGCAAGTCCAGACACCAGAAGAGAACCAGGACGAAGAAATTTCAACACAAGAACCCGAAACACAACGAGTCGAGGATGCGATAAACAAACCTGAAGATCCCACGCACGAGAACCGAATTCACCAGGAGGAGGAAAGTGACCCCAGAACACCAGAAGAGGCGCTACAACTTGAACAGGAAGCAGGAGTGGACGTGAACAAGGACACGCGGGAAGAGGAAACGCGCATCGGTACGGATAGTTTCAAACAGGAAGAGGAAGAAGTAGACGACGAGGATGTCTTTCATCCAGGCAACGTTGAGGCTCCTGCGAAAGGAAACGAAATGGACCAGGAAGTACAGGAACCAATGGGAATAAAGGCATACGATATCGAACAGGAAGCGGGAATACGGCACGAAAACGCCGGCAAGGAAAACGAGGAAGTGGGAATTCTGGATGAAAATGAGATAAAGGGAAACGACATCGAACAGGAAGCGGAAATCCGGCACGAAAACGCCGGCAAGGAAAACGAGGAAGTGGGAATTCTGGATGAAAATGAGATAAAGGCAAACAATAAACAGGAAGCGGGAATACGGCACGAAAACGAGGAAGTGGGAATTCTGGATGAAAATGAGATAAAGGGAAACGATATCGAACAGGAAGCGGGAATACGGCACGAAAACGCCGGCAAGGAAAACGAGGTAGTGGGAATTCTGGATGATAATGAGATAAAGGCAAACGATATCGAACAGGAAGCGGAAATTCCAGAAGATACCGACGTCGCGGAGAACGGCGGAGAATTTTCCCAGGGTGACGATGAAGAAGAGATCCGTAAAGCACGTCTCCCACATGAAGCAGATGACGAGCAACAGGAAGAACAAAATGACTTTGGAAAAAGTTCGGAAAGGGAAGAGGAAATTCCGGAAGATCGGGAACAAGCGGCGCCGGTAGAAGAGGACGATCACGCCAAAGGTGAACTCGATCATTCCATGCAGGAGGAGGAAGAGGAACGGATCAGCGATGGACGAGGAGGAGAAGAAAGCGATGGGACGGTCGTTGAAGAAGGAAAAGGATGTACCGATAATCCCGCAGTAGATCGACAGGAAACTGGACAAGCGGCATCGTTACCGTGTGTTCACCCGGAGATACTGATGGAGGATTCCGGAGTGTCCGGGACGCCACGGGAACCAGACTCAACACATATGAAGGCTCACGAAGCCTCCACGACTGAGCATGGAGAACTCGATCCAGATCCTCCACAGCTAGACGTTGAAAAAGGGGTAAACGCTACAGCCGGGTCGAACCCTCATCCTCAGATCCGCCTCCGGAGGTCCTCCAGCTCGCACACCTCCTATCCCACAATTCTCTCCGAAGACACCTTCAAGGACCCGAACCAACGCGCCAAACGAGAGTCGTGTCCCCGAGCGGACGACCCGGATGAAACCCGACGCCCCAAACACGAGGAAAAGTCGGACAAACCCAAACGCAGGGGTCTGTTTCACCGGCTCCGGGCCGAAACACCTTCCAAATCCACCATCCCGAAAATCGTCGTCCAGGACTTCAGCCAAGGAGAAGACAAGCTGAGTTCTAAAGAGCGGCGGCGGCGGAGGAGGATGCAGGAGAGGAAGGAAAAGGAGGAGGAGAAAGAGAGGAAGAAGCAAGAGAAGGAGAAGGGGAGGGAGAGGAAAAAGCCCCAGACGAGAGGCAAGAGTTTCCAGGTGCTCTCCAGAAGGCAGGAGGATGATGACGATGATGAGGTTTTCTCGGGGAGGGCCGGGTCTCGCGGGGTCGGACAGAAAAGGAAATCTTACTCGGAGAGTTACTTTTGACTGACGTTCCTCGTCGCTGTCCGAAAGAAAAACGGCCCTAAAGGTTACCCCTGAAACAATCACATTTACACAACTCAGCTGTTGTGGTTTAAGGGGCCTTTGTCCAAGGGCCCACACAATGGCAGCTTGGTGATGCTCGGACTGTGAACTCATGACCTACTGATCAATATCTTAACCGCTGGGCTTCCACTTCCCCGAAACGTTACCGAGCTCTCGGGTGGACCTAGAAATCACATCGCTAATAACGATGATGCAATAGTTTCACATTGCTTTCTAGAGAAACGTTTGTTCCTCTTTTCAAAGCTACTGGTGACGTCTGTGTACATATATTTGATCACCGAAGCAATTTACATGCTTAATTTCGTTTAATGCAAACGAAAAACGCTGTGATTGGAAAAACTATTATTTTTCTGCAACACCACGTCCCATTTTCTTTTCTCTTGTTGTACATTGTAAAGCCAATATATATATTGTATAGATATAATATATATATCTATATGTATATATATACTATATATATATATATATATATATATATATATATATATATATATATATATATATATAGAAACAAGTCCTTCCTCCTGAACACGTTTTCCCCAATGAGGAAAACCTTTATAAAATCACTGACATTGGAGTCTCCATTCCACAAATATTCAATAAAGATCTCCTTACAGAGACCGTGTCCAGCTTTTCACCATGTCCCGTGTCCGTCATACATGTGCCTGTTAACCCGAGGACGCAGTACGGACGATAAGACTCATCGTATCGCATCTGTCAATCAGAAAACTCGTGCAAAAACCAGGTTAAGGTTATAAAGGATGTACTGTAATGCACTACTAGTGGACAGATTTGGAATTGCAGGATGGTGAGAGTGTAAATAGATGAGATGCAATTCCAAATCTGTCCACTAGTAGTGCATTATAGTACATCGTTGGTGAGAGATGTAATGCTTAATCCGTCGTGGAGAAGTTTGAGTTTGTGGACGAGTTTTACCTCCTCATGTTTATTAAGCCAAGTGTTGTGGTTTCAGTAACGTCCACTAGTTTGCATCGGAGAAAAATTAACAAAAATAAGATCGCGCCCATAACAAAAACGCTGTGGAGCCAGAAAAAAAAAGGTTCCCCCGAAACCCAAAGATTAACCAGAGAAATCTCATTTACACAACTGAGCACAACTGAGGTTTAAGGGGCCTTTGATCAAGGGCCCAGAAATGGCAGCTTAGTGATGCTCGGATTTGAACTCATGACCTACTGATCAACATCTTCACCACTGGGCTACCACTTCCCCTGAAACTTCACATAATCAACTAACAGGGTCGACTCAAAATTTCCAGACTAAATTTCCATGACGTGAAACAACGCAATTGAAAAATTCATCATAGATTAATACAATTTTAATACGGAAACTTAAATATAAAGCGACAAACAAAATCCCTTATATTCATTCCATGAAAATGTAAACAAATTCCCTGACTTTTCATGTTTGGAATTCAGAAATTCCCTGACCAGGGAAAACCCTGAATTAATTTACTGTACTTAAATAGCTTTTTTTCCCCTGTATCTCTATTTTACTGATGTATTTCAATTAAAAGTATAAAACAGTGAATAAAACCTAAACTAGAGAATATCCGGTGTCGGATCAGATTCCGCATCCAGCTTCGGCACTAGGATTTTATTGAAATCGTGGTTTATTTGATTTTCCTTCGCATTTCAGCGTTGTGATTGAATAAGTCTGGACTTAAACCTACTACTGGTCATAATATTCAGTTTCACAAAATAGAAAATAGTCATGTACAAACGACTCACCTTCAAATTCTATTTTGTGAGCGGTCCTGACGGTCAGGAATGAAATTTGAGAAGGAAGAATGTCGGAGATGGTGTTCTTGAAACACTGTGAATTTTAATTCCACTAGTGTGTGTGTGTGTGTGTGTGGGGGGGGGGGGGGGTGGGGGGGTGGGGGGTGGGGGGGGGGGGGGGGGGGGTTGTCGGACCCCAGCTCGATGAGTCTGAATCGATTCATTACTGATTCAAATAATAAAAAAAGCATCGCTGTTAATAGTCCATTTGTCCTTTTTCTTTCTGCCGTGGATGTTCATCATGAGGATTTCTCGTCCTCGCTGTCGCTGGCGAGGACTTCCTGACTCTGCATTGTCTGATTGCTCGGCTGAGAAGAAGCCGGCAGCACCGAGCCGAAGAAAAGCGAACAGAACTGAGAACGAAAGAAAGAAAGAATGAAAAATGGCAGAGCAGATAAACACCATAATACATTATTTTTTTAATTTAAATGAGAAACCTTTTTATTGGGCGGTCTCTCCGCTGACTCCGCCTCCTCCTCCTCTTGGTCCGCCTCCTCGCTAAAAAGTTGAGTCGTCCGAGGCTCAGGTTCGGGGGGCGGTGCGGCGACGTCGCTGGTCTCCATGGCGATGAGATACGAGTCGATGTCGTCGCACATGAAGTCATCGGGTGGGATTTCCGTTCGGGGACTGCGACACGGTGAGGGACGGAGAATGAACGAATGAGTTGAGGAATTGATAAAAACAGACGTTCATGACTTTAAAACAAACGTGTGTTTCCTCACCCGGCGGCTTTATTACTGTGGTGGTTGCGCTGGTGTGCGTCTTCGGAGAGTGTCGCGAGCACAAAGTTCGCCTCTAAGACGCTGTCGGTTACACTCAGAACTACAGGGCTATTAAACACACACACATTTATATGCCATAACATTACGACCAGCTTGTCTAATATTGTATCAGTCCTCCTGTTCAGTCATGCACATCCATGAACTTTGTTGCAGTTATTGTATTTACCTGCCAGGCTCATCAAAGTACATGGAGACGGGAAGACCTGCTGTCTCAGCAAAAACCAACAAACCCTGCGAGAAGAATGAATGTAATTAGATTAAACTCATCTCAGAGTTTTACCGTCCCTAATATATTCCAGTAATACCATACACACTGTATCGTTATCTATACGGCGGAAGGGCGTGGTCTCTTTCAGTATGACTCCACCCCCATGTACCAGGCATGATGGTTCACTGAATGCTTAAATATGGAGGGGAAAGTCATGTGTGTAGGGATACCCTGAGCTCTTTGAGGCAGAAGGTGATCCTGGTCGGAGATCCGATGGCAAAGTGATCGAACTCTTCTGTGCTCAAACACAGCTCCGTCATCATGGCCTTGGACGAGTCTGGGGAACGAAAGATGCACACACATATATATATATATATATACACACACACACACACGTATACACATATACACACACAAAGCACCGTAACCTGCTTCATCTTCCACGTGGTTCCTCAGCCAAACCTGATCGCTGCTCACCGATACACTCACTTCCTCCAGAGAGGGTGGGAAATGCAGAACTGTATCCACCCACAATCTGCCAACACACATGACAGAAGTGGCACGAAAAACTGATCACAAACGGATAATAATACGGATTAAGGAAAAGACAGAAGGAGGGAAGGAGTTAAAAAGGACCTGGGTTGGGCTCGGAGCACATTAGGACAGTTGTCCTTGTCAAACACTGCTTGTAAGTTCTCACAGTCCTGAAAGGACAAGTTGTGCGTCTTTAAAAGCCCTGGAATACAAACACACACACAGAATTTTCCTCCATCTCTTATAGTGTGTGATTCTTTCTGCTCAGTCACTATTTCCACTATAATCCTACAAATGATCCTTTCTCTCCGTTTCGCTGTCATATTCTATTCAACCACTAGGTGGTGTAATGAGTTAAAACCTGTGGTGCAGTGTTACCAAATACAGCATGTCCCACTTTTTTGATGCAAAAAAAACCCCAAAGCACTATCACTGGGTGAAAGCATGCGCGTGACAGCGATGCCGCTTGTTTTCACCATGTTTGCAGTGCAGCGTGATCCTCAGGCGACTGTTCGCTGTGTTCATCTCGATGCGGCACTTCTCCACGGAGCGCTCGAGGGACGACAGAGACCTGAACACCGTCTGTACACTCTGAAACAGTCAGACAGAGACCTTCTGGTCATTCGCACAAAACAAAACTTGTGAGCACACCCAACCCCCCCCCTTCCCCGCCCCCCCCCCCCCATTTCTTTTTAATTTTCATAGTAATCACAATTGATAGTTGATTACAAGAGCGACATCTAGAGGCGAATCACTGACACTGCGTGCTGTTTGTTTTTATATGCGAGGCTGATGAACAAGTGCTTTATTCATTCATTCATTCATTCATCTTCTAGCGCTTTTATCCGATCTTCCCTCGGGTCACGGGGAGTCTGTGTCTATCTCTCAGGCGTCTATGGGTATTAAGGCAGGATACACCCTGTATGGAATCCAGCCAAACCACACCACACACACAAAACACACAACACACACACATCACACACACACACACACACTCAGGGACAATTTTTCCAAGGTGCCAATCAAACCTACCGTGCATGTTTTGGACCGGGGGAGGAAACCGGAGAACCCGGAGAAAAACCCCCCTGAGGCACAGGGGAGAACATGCACAAAACTCCACAAACACACACACACACACACACACACACACACATATGGCCGAGACGGGAATCGAACCCGGACCCTGGAGGCGAACGTGCTAAACCACTAAACCCCGTGCCCCTTTAAGTGCTATATGTATTATTTTATCCATATATTAGATTATATTTATTATTGTATCCAGTATGGATTTTAAAAACTAATTAAGCCTGATTATCAGCCAGTGCAATTCAAATATGTTGCAAATATCATGCAGGTTTCTATGACAGTTAGATTTGTTACCTTGATGGGCATTTTGCAGCGGAAGGGATCATGTGGAGGAGTCTGGTACTTCTGGAAGAAGAGCGGAGACATCAGGAAGCAGGCGAATGCCGAGCGGGATGAGTTGACTGCACGCAGGGTTAGCTGCCACGAAATGCACAAGATATTCATTCATTCATTCATTCATCTTCTACCGCTATATCCGATCTTCCCTCGGGTCACGGGGAGTCTGTGCCTATCTCAGGCGTCTATGGGGATTAAGGCAGGATACACCCTGGATAGAATGGCAACCCATCACACACACACACACACACACACATTCATACACTAGGGACAATTTTTCCAAGGCGCCAATCAACCTACCGTGCATGTTTTTGGACCGGGGAGGAAACCTGAGAACCGGAGAGAAAAACCCCCTGAGGCACGGGGGAGAACATGAACATCCAAACTCCACACACACATGGTTGAAACGGGAATCGAACCCGGACCCTGGTGGTGTGAGGCGAACGTGCTAACCAGTAAGCCACCGTGCCCCTTGCACAAGATATGCATGACATTAAAGAAAAATAAAGGAAAAAGCATTGCAACAAAATGAACCTCTAATGCACAGGGAGGTGGTGGCTTAGTGGTAAGGTGTTGAACTCTGGATCAGAAGATCGCAGGTTCAATCCCCACTAGTGGGCCCTTGGGCAAGGCCCTTAACCTTCAATTGCTCAGTTGTAAGTCGCACTGGATAAGGGCGTCTGCCAAATGCCACAAATGTGTACACACTCACCCCATCCTCAGTGGGCTCCAAGTAAAGCTCTTCTCCAATCCGTGAAAGGGAATGTACGGCTTTCGCCAGCACTGCAAAGAACAAATATGCATGCAATAATAACACGTAAATACCAAGAATTTTATCATCATAAAAAGAGTAAATTCTGCATGTGAATATCGCATGCACTTGTACACACACCTTTAACGTTTCCTCCGCTGGTAACGCAGTCCATCCTCAATAACGGGATTAATCCTGATAAGCGCACACACTAATCAAACACGCGCACATTATTTACACGCGCACATATTTTTTTTTACCCGCTTGCATTTGTTAGTAAACAAATTTCATATCAATAAAAGCACGAGAATTGTTTACTTCCCATCACTTCGCCATGGCGCGCGCTAACGTCAACCAATCACATCGAGCCACGTGATAAATGCGCGCGCCCGCAGGTTTGGGCGCTTTTGGACGTTCACCGGAAACCGATTTGGAGCTTTTTATTTATTGTTTATTTATTTATTTATGATGCATTTACATTATATATATATATATATATTTAGAATATATAAACATAATACTGTACATTTTGAATGAGAGAGAGAGAGCAATAAAAAGGAAAAAAAGTAATATAAGTGTGGTTGTGTGGTGTGTGTGTGTGTGTGTGTGTGTGTGTGTTTGTGTGTGTTTGTGTTTGTGTGTGTTCTTATAACAAAAAGGAGGATCTTGTAAAGTGTCAAAACAGATTTTTAATTCCACCTTGTACATGAAACACACACACACACACACACACACACACACACACACATAAACAACATATTTTCTCCTTATCTCAATTATAGATCCAGTCAACACCGCAGATAAACATTTAGAGACACGGAATTGTGCACTACATGCAGAAGCTGATACTTTCCCCCCCTATGTTCGAGTTAAAGACTTGCTTGATACGCACACGATATTTTCACACGATCCCGAAATAACGCGTAATTTTTTTTAGTAGTTCATTTTCTCCACCTGCGCACATAAAATACGCTTATTATTCATGCAGCCAAATATTGTCATGTCAATCTCATCATCATCATCAGAAAGAAAGATTAGAATGTATGTCTTTTTAGGATTTTCATTCATTCGTTCATCTTCTAGCGCTTTATCCGATCTTCCCTCGGGTCACGGGGAGTCTGTGTCTATCTCAGGCGTCTATGGGCATTAAGGCAGGATACACCCTGGACGGAATGCCAACCCATCACACACACACACACATTCATACACTAGGGACAATTTTCCAAGTGTCAATCAATCAACACTCAACCTACCGTGCATGTTTTTGGATCAGGGGAGGAAACCAGAGAACCCGGAGGAAAAACCCCTGAGGGAGAACATGCACAAACTCCACACACACATGGCAGAGACGGGAATCGAACCCGGACCCTGGCGGTGTGAGGCGAACGTGCTAACCCACTAAATCACCGTGCCCCATTAGGATTTTTTTTTTAAATGTCAGGCTTTTATTCATTATATATTTTGCATACACACCAAAATTCTGGGCTTATTGTTACGAAATATTGATCAGAGAAGCTTTACAAAAATGCCCAGACATGTCGTGTGAGATTAGCCGGGTTAAACAAACGCTCATTCAGGAGATTACTGTGCGGTATGTTGTTATTTACTTTGTCACTACCTGTCGGTTGTTTATGGAAACCACTTTATAAACCACTCTGTCTACGTTTTCGCTGCGGCGGAAAAATAAATAGTTGCGAAACGCGTGTTTAGCCCAGGTGTGAGAGTGCGAGGAGAAGATCGCGCCTCCTAGGGAAGATGTCAACTTGACACACTTGTCTTTCGAGTCTGTCCGGGTCTGTGTCATAGCTGAACACACCTGTGGTGTCTGTCCCTGGCCTTCACGTTCCTTTAAAATAGAAATAAAATCGGAACTTACTGGGCGGTTAAAGAAAAACAGCTGGATTTGTATGATTATGGAGGCATTTCGAAGTCTGGGCGGAATTTCGGCGACAGCGACGGGATGACCTGGGAGAGGAACTGAACATGTGAAGGATTTTAATGGCTCGTCTATGCTTCAGGATTTGATGTCATTTGGAATCGAACGCATTGTTTTTGCGCGTATGTGTTGTTAGAACGTCTTCATCTTTTTCTTTGGCATGCTTTTGACATTTGACCTAGCTTTTCACTTTCCATGTGTGTAAATGGCGGACGTAAACTCGGTATCGGACACGCAGGTCTTGTTGCAGTCCATGCTACAAAGGCTGAGGCTTCAACCGAGCGCACACGCGCATGATGCAGTAGCGTACAGTCCACCTGGATGTGAGAAAAACGGCGGTACGGCTGCGAGCCCACATCAAACTCCTCCGACGTACAATTTTGAATTGTGTAAAGACGGCGTGAGCGATCTGTCCGGAGCATCTGGGTCGAGCGGTGACATCGGGACGAGTGTGGATAATGGTAGGACGACCAAGATGTCCCGAAAGCATAAATTCTCTCTGACAAAAATGAAGAACGCCCCAAGTGAACAGAGCGTAACACATTCTAGCCGGTCCGAATCAAACATCCCGGTCCAGAGGGTTGGGGAAAAGAGATGGACCCAGAAGGTGAAGGATAAATGGAAGGAGAGACACAAAAACACACAACAAGGTGCTGGAGAGAAAGAGGAACCGAACCAAGTTGCAGATGTAAGTTCTAGTTCTCTTTTATATATTTTATATTATTGTTTGTTTTAAACAAAAAAAAACTTTCATTCTGTAGAATTTCACATCTCCAATTCCGGTCCTGTTTATTCCTGATGAGCACAACACAATTTCAGCATGCAGTAAGGACGACAGAGTCCGGCTCCAGCCGATCGCCAGCCGAAGTCCTGTCGAAGCTTTTCCCAGTCCACTCGATAACATGAGGTACAAGAAATATGCTGTTATCATCTCACATCTGTCAACGTTAAGAATGTTGTTCCGTTCATGTGTTGCAGTAACACACCCTCACAGTAGAAGAAAATGAAAATGGTACGGTGCGTACAACGTGCCAAGTCAAGATTGTACAAATGCCGCAGGGCACGGTGGTTTAGTGGTTAGCACGTTCGCCTCACACCACCAGGGTCCGGGTTTGATTCCCATCTCGCACATGTGTGTGTGGAGTTTGTGCATGTTCTCCCCGTGTCTCAGGGGGTTTTTCTCCGGGTTCTCCGGTTTCCTTCCCCGGTCCAAAAACATGCACGGTAGGTTGATTGGCACCTTGGAAAATTGTCCCTAGTGTATGAATGTGTGTGTGTGTGTGTGTGTGTGATGGGTTGGCATTCCATCCAGGGTGTATCCTGCCTTAATGCCCATAGACGTCTGAGATAGACACAGACTCCCCGTGACCTGAGGGAAGATCGGATAAAGCGCTAGAAGATGAATGCTTAGTCCGTATAATCTTATCCAAACACCTTTCAGAAATGACACTGATTATGAGGTTCGAACGCGACCCGTTTGTGGGTGGGAAAGTTGACGTGTTAGAAGCAGGAAAAACGCGTCTAAACCCGCGAGGGCTTGACGTCCCTCGGCCAATAATCACAGGCCTGATCGGCGTCTAATAATCTGACTGATATTATTCTGTTTTCCGATATTTCCACAGCGAGACCTTATTTTCACCGGGCACATTCAACCTGATGGAAGAGATTTTCACTGGACAGGAGTGGGCCAAGTTTCTCCCATCCAGCACCAGCAGCCAATCAGGTTCCATCGTACCAGAGCAAGAGATGGGCCTCACGAGCAGTATTAATGTAAACGTTCGAACGCAGTGGAATCACACGGACGACTCGGGTCACGCTTTGCCCACGACACCGTTCCGTGCCAGCTCTGAAAGCGGAAGTTTTCACAACATGGACACCACAGAACACACGATAAACCAGGGGAGAACTCCTGACTTGCACAATGGTCAGCATGGGCGGTCGGATTCAGGAATAAACCAAACGGAGAGGCTGGATCTGACGGGCAGCAGAGCGGAGAACAATCACTCAAACAATGACTACATTCATGTTTATCCACATCGTCAACATCGAAATGCAAATCCGTCATTCTTCAACGATCCAAGTGTGAATCCGGCTCAAGCACCGGAAAGCAACCGCGACCCGCCCGGAAGTGTCCATGAGGTCCTACCCGTGTTGGATTTATCATATCTTCAGGTAAGACTATACCTAATTAATGACAGAAGGATTTCTTCGTCAGCTGATTGGAAAGTAAAATAAAACCAAATGTAATTCATTTCCATCATCTTCATGGGCCATGTGTGTGTGGGTGTGTGTGTGGGGGCGGAGTCAATCTGCAAAAGACCGCACCCATTAGAATACGACCAATATTTCCTCATAGAAATGTTAGTGTTTATTTCCTTGTAAATAAAACCAAAGCTTGCTGTATAATTAACTAATTAACTAATCATTTCCTATATAAAATAATTTGTACAGATAGGGAGGTGGTAGCTCTGGCTCAGAAGGTTGCAGGTTCAAATCCGCCACTAGTGGGCCCTTTAGCAAGGCCCTAAGCAAGGCCCTTAACCCTAAATTGCTCAGTTGTTAGTCTGCAAAATGCTGTAAATATAAATATATATCCGTTTTCTCCTCTCCTTCTGTTTCGTAGCTCTCATAACCAAAATAATACATAATTAAATAATAATAAAAGTCTCGTATGTGTGGTCGGTAAAAGAGAATCATAAAGATCTGCGAGTCCAAGTATGAACAAAACCTTCAGCATGAAGTATAACGACATTCTCTAAACCTGAATCCGCCGGCCTCGGTAAAACCAATACCATTATTATGAGTTCATCAACGTGCACGAGGTCTATTTCTGTTCTTTTTATTTCTACTCCTCGCAGCCAAAAGACGCCTCGTCCTGTCTGATGAAGCAGACGTCTGCGAGCCGAAAGAGAGTCTACTCTGTAGAGAGGACAGACTCCAATGAGCGACGGAGATCGGATACAGGAGGAATGCACCAATGGAGGCATAATTCCACCGATTCCGAACCACCAGAAGGACTTTCCCCTGCCTCTTCCTCCTCTTCCCTACAGTGCTCCATATCCCAGGATTCCGAGTCGTCGCTGTCGATCGAAACCGTAATCAAAAAGGTAAGTCCGTGTGACATCACGACAGGTGTTTGTGCTTTAACGTCGGCTTTAGCGCTTTTTCATGGTTAAGAAATTGTCATCCTCATCTCGGAGCAGGGAATAAAGAGAGAGAAAAATTTGCGATGGGATTTTACCGTAAAACTATAATTACTATAATTATAGGATGTTTGCTCATTTTTAACATCATATACATTTAATTAGCTCATACTTTTACAATAAAATTGCAAGCAAAATCAGAAAGCAACATATTGATATAATGTAATGATTCACTTATTATTATTATTATTATTATTATTTTCTTTTTAATAAATGTGTGTTTGACACGTCAGAGGCGAGTGGAAAAGACGCGGCACGTGCGATTCGCCGACACGGTGACCATCGTACCCATGCTTCCTCTGCCGTCTGACGACGAGGACGATATTGACGACGAGGAATACCCTCAGGACGCAGGGAACGGCGACGGAGAAGAAGAAGAAAAGTCGCCGTCATCTCGCGCGTCCATTCCCAGATGGATAGAGACACTCAGGAGCAGGACGAATAGGACGCCCAAACTTAAAATTCCACGCATCAGATCGAGAAAATATCGCTTTGTCTGATATTGACACTACAAATGCTGCCTTTATCTGAATAGCACTGTTATTAGAACAAACGTTAATAATTTATGCTTTATATATATATATATATATATATATATATATATATATATATATATATATATATATATGCATAAAATCGCAAGTTTATTCGCTCTTTAAATATGATTTTTCTGATTTTGATTTGACATGTTTAATCATAAGTGATGTATCTGTACTTTAGTGATTTATTTCCTTTTGATTCCCGTCTCGGCCATGTGTGTGTGGAGTTTGTGCATGATTCGTCCCACGTGCCTGCAGTGGTTTTTCTCCGAGTTCTCCGGTTTTCTCCCAGTCCAAAAACATGCACGGTAGGTTGATTGGCACCTTGGAAAATTGTCCCTAGTGTATGAATGTGTGTGTGTGTGTGTGTGTGTGTGTGTGTGTGTGTGTGTGTGTGATGGGTTGGCATTCCATCCAGGGTGTATCCTGCCTTAATGCCCATAGACGCCTGAGATAGACACAGACTCCCCGTGACCCCGAGGGAAGATCGGATAAAGCGCTAGAACGACACATCGTGTTCATTTGAATATATTTAAATTAGTGTTTAAATAATTGCTATTATTGTAAGATATAATACATTTTATAATAATAAATTATATAATATTATAATAAATCATAGTACATTTGAAGATAAATACTTTTACTTAAGTAAAAAGTTGAAAATGAGCACTTTTACCTTTTACTGGAACTAATATTTTTAAGTAACTAATATTATAAGAAGTAAACAATTTGCGGATGCGACTGGTGCAAAAAAACAAACAAACAAACAAAGACAATCCAAACAGGGACACATCCGTAAATGGAAAAACTTTATTGAAAAGAACATCGAATTTCGAATATGCACTTTTTACAACCATGCACAATAAAAAAAAA
>JACRUU010000004.1:7758785-7776285 GCA_030449085.1 Kryptopterus vitreolus
TATATATAATAGTAGTATATTATAGTATAGTAATAGTTTTCTAAAAGACAGACCTCAGGACATTTACTCTGCGTCTGATTGGCTGTAACGATCATCGTGGTGATGATGCAAAACACCGAGGCACCCTGGAAAATGGCACGCAGCATTGTTTCGGACTCTGACAATCCCACGCCTAATAAGTGCATAAGTACATTATTTGACGTGTTGCTGTACCTGCGTGGGCATCACGTAGTCAGCGACGTCCATCAGACTGTTGTTGAAGAAGCCGAAGCCTTTAACTTTCGTCATGACTGCCGATTCGATACCTGTGTCCCGGACCTGGTAGGCCTTCTCATGGATAAACACCCAGCTGTAAATACAAACACAAACAAAGAAAGAGAGAAAACATAGCAATTTATTCCTCTGCTTATTTGTTTTCTTGAAGAAAAAGCCGAGTGGATAATCAAATGACAGATTTTCGCATCATTAGATCCTCGGCAGACGGAAAGCGTTTTTCCCGCACTAAGCACTATTAGCTCATTTGCGAGCGTTTATTAACCAGACGTGTGTATCCAAAAGCATCTTTTTTTCCCCCATAAAAATCTCTATTCATTTCATCTGGGATACGAGAATTCCCCGAATAAGACTTAAAAAGATCCATTACACCTTTTTTATTATTATTGAAATGTATAATAATAATAATTATTATTATTATATGTAATAATTATTTATTTAATGTATTAATATTTATTTATTAATATTTAATGTAGAAATGTTATTTAATGTAATCATTATTTTTATTTTTTTATTATTATTATTATTATTATTATTATTATTATTATTATTATTTGTGGTACTTTAGCACTGATTAAAGCAAGACAGCTTCTCAAATGGCACGTCACCAGGGACGCTCTATACATCACGATCAAAATAAATTATTAAAAGACCTCCTCGGCTTATTCGTGTATGAATATTTAAATAGTATACGCGAATCAACATGGCTATTTATTATAGTTTTTTATTTTTTTTTAAGTTTTGCATTTCTACTGCCAGAACTAATAATATATAACTAATTAAAAACACACACAAATGAATAAAAATAGATATAAAAAAAGAAATAAAAAAATAATAAAATATAATTAGGGCATTCCTGTTTATTAGCCTTATTCATATCTTTCTACTTATACACACCTTTCTCAAAAGTGTAAAATTCCTTAATAATTTTGTAAAATTAGTCAGATTTTCCAAATTGGATAGATTTTCATATTCAGCTACCAAATAAAAAGTTCCTTTTAAAGTCCAAATTCTTTTTGTTCTCGATTTTCTCTCCCAGCTTTCACCTGATGCATGCTTAATAAGCATATACACTCGTTTATGGCACTTTCTGTTGCAAAAAAATATATATATGTATTTGAATCATAAAACTATAAATAAATCAATTTTACGTGCAATTTCTGTTTTCTTTCACAAGCATTATGTTTAGTTAAAAAATTTGCAGCTCTATTTGTGTGACCCATACATTCCATTATCACATTATTCCAGTCATTTTTGGATCTTTTGGACACACACACACACACACACACACACACACACACACACACACGGGTAAACACTCCTCAGCTCTTACCCGACAAAGTAAATGATGATAAGGAGCTGCGCTACACGGTTGATGATTCCCACCGACCAGCTCTTGACCACCACAGACTTGGTGGTCTCATAGGTGAAGAACCCGGCGACCCAGCCAAACATGATGAGGTCAGCCTGGCAGATCTCTATAACAAGTGCAGGATAAACTCCCGGACGTTTCCAGAGCAGGTCGAAGGCCGCAGGAGGTCCGGCACGGCTCGTCTCGGAACGCTGAATGATGTTTCGAGCCTTCCGGCCTCCGGCACTAAATGCAGCGAGGAAGAAAAAAAAAAAAGAGAGAAAGACGCCTAAATGACCATTAACGCTCATCTCTCTCCTCCCTCTTGTGTCTCTGGGGCCCTTAATGATGCGTTCATTTTCGAACCTATCAGGCTCTTCCTAAGGATGTGAGTGAAGAGCATCACCACAGCGAGCACATCAGCTGCTAAACACACACACACACACACACACACACACACATTAATCTCACTGCCTGAAAGTGTACTATTACTTAACACAGCTAATAAATGGGTTCATTAGCATGCGCAATTATTCCAATCTAGTCAAAACAAACAAACAAACAAACAAACAAACAAACAGAAAAGTATAGATGCATGCATGCAATAATATATAATATAATAATAATAATAAAAATATTATTTCATCCCACTGTTAAAATTAACTCATTAATTTTAATTCGGCACTAATTAACGTGATTAACTCCCAGGTCGTTTCGGCATTGTATCCCCAGTTTATATGGAAAGCAACCAAAACGGGAACATAATTCTTAAAGGAGCCACGTACCATATTTAACAAGTAAAAACAACCACTAAAGATTAACATCTAAATGAACAAGAAATGAATATTAAAAGCATCATTATAAATATCATTATAAAAGCAATAATATTAAAAGCACCAGAGTGAAATAAATAAACATTAATCAATAATTGTGTTAAACGGAGAGATTATGAGTGAAATGTATGTAATTATAACATCAGGTACTGTTAGTTATAGTATAAGAAACATGGATTCATTTAAGGTACATTGAATATATGTGCGATTAATCGCAAGTTAACCGATTAATCGTGATTAAATATTTTAATGTATTTAATCTATCCCTAAATTATCCGCCCATGACCCTGCCATCAATTCACCACTGCTGACCACTTTTGATAGATATTGACCACAACATGGTCAATTCTTGCCTTTTATATCCCTCCAATAACAGGTGCTATAATCAGTGTTATTCACTCACTCGCTTATAATGCTGTAATGTTCATATTTATGCATTATTATGGTTTGGTTGCAGGACATTCAGTCGTTCCCCAGTAAGTGATCTATCCTGGTCAGACCTGCGGTGTGATCTTGAAGTCCAGCAACACACACATACACACACACACACACACACACACACACACAGTAGCCAATTGACCGATCAGCAGATTTTTTTTTTTATTTGGTCCGAAACCATGTGTTGTATTTGCAGTGTACTTTACTCTCTAACGCCCCGGAGAACACGTTCTACTCAGTAATGTGAGCATTATGGGATGGAGGGGGGGGGCACTTCCACTTGTGCTAAAGTGGGCCCATTATGTTTGTGGTTGTTTATTGAGCCAATTACATGTTTTTCAAAAAAAATGCTTTCAAGTTATTGGAGAATGGGATGGTGTTTCTGAAAAAAAAAAAAACAACAACAACGAGAACAACAACAACAACAACAAAAAAAAAAAAACCCCTGGCTTCCTGTAAATTATGGAGCCCAGCCGGTGCCGTGTGTGCATTAGTGAGGGTAACACGGCAGTCTCGTTGCCCATGTCAACGACATTCATCAACGTTCCATGAGACAAATGGACGTATACATTAACATGCACTCGATCCATTAATGACGTTATTTTTGAAATCCCACACCACGGGAACTGAAAACAGCCGAAGAGGTGGAACGCTCCCTCGACGTCCTCCAATTAGATCTGTTCGGTGGAAAGCCAAAGGAAATGGCTCCATTTGTCTATTTCCATCATTTTATGGAGAGAGAGAGAGAGAGAGAGAGAGAGAGAAAAGAAAACCACACTCACTTTTACTATCCCATTTCCATGTGATATATTAAAGACCACAGTGACTAATTCTGCCAGAGTATAGATTAAAAACCACACACTCTCTCCTACTATCAGTCTGTGAGGTGAGAAGCTTATTTTGGTAAACTGATTATTCTCTCTCTCTCTCTCTCTCTCTCTCTCTCTCTCTCTCTCTCAAACACACAGGCACAAAAAGATTCATCATGTTCACAACTTTGTGTTTAACTACAAAAAGTGACAAACTCAGGCCCATTATTCAAACACGTCCAGTAATATTCCCACTATTGATTACAGCCGGAAAGCTTTTTATTTCTTAATCTTTTCCATCAACAAAAGCACATTACGTCCAATTGATTGGAACGTTTCTACATTATTCACCAAGCCGATCCGTCGAAATTTTGGAACGAAGCCAAAAGGATATCAAACCCGATTATTAAGCGCTAAGAATTCCGATAACAAAAATGCATGTAAAAAACATCACGTGAATGTGTTTATTCCACTTACCTTTCAAACGCTCCTTACAGGCCACACGGAGAAAACATGTGGAATAGGATGTAAGGATGGGGGGAGGGGTAATTTCATGTCCCACCACCTACTTTTGGACCATAATAATATTTTTTTTTTGCTTTTAAAAGCTGGAAAAAAAAGAAACCACTTTCCTGATCTCTCATCCCTCATTCTGCTTTTTGTTATGGCTTCTTTTTCCCTCCTTTATGTAATTATCCTTTGTTTGCTTTCATTGGCACGAATTTAACTTGCTTTTTTTCCCCTCTTTGGTCAATTATTTATAACAAAAAACAAAACAAAAACATTTTTTATTGAGCCGTATTTTTCTACAATTTATTGCGGACACACTCGGAACTTAAATGCGATTATTTACTGCAAAGGTGCAGGAATATGAGCCGACACGACGCCTTTTATTAGAAATAAACAACCCGGGGCCGAGTTTCTAAAACGCTCATGAGATGATCTTATTAATAAAAAAATAATGATCTATTTTTACAGCTGAGCATGAAAGGGTTAAAGACTTTACTCAGGGGAACAACATTAGTAGCTTAGTCTTGGGATTTGATCTTATGACCTTGCAGTCGAAAAGCCAACGACCTGCATTATTAACGCTCACACTGCATTTATTAATGCATTATTAAAGCAGTTACTTCATTCATTCATCTTCTACCGCTATATCCGATCTTCCCTTGGGAGTCTGTGTCTATCTCAGACGTCTATGGGCTTTAAAGCACGACACATAACACACACACACACACACACACACACACACACACACACACACACACACACACACACACACACACACACTAGGGACAATTTTCCAAGGTGCCAATCAACCTACCGTGCATGTTTTTAGACCGGGGGAGGAAACCAGAGAACCCGGAGAAAAAAACCCCTGAGACACGGGGAGAACATGCACAAACTCCACACACACATGGACGAGACGGGGAATCGAACCCGGACCCTGGCGGTGTGAGGCGAACGTGCTAACCCACTAAATCATCGTGCCCTAAAGCAGTTACTTGTACTATAAAAATAGGATTCTGTAACCGTAAATAAACACACCCAGTCACCTTTGCACAAATCACACACAAATTATTGTCTTCGAGACTAATTTTATCGGCTATGAAATGATGGATGCACATATAAAACACTTCCTTATTGGGATTTTTAGAGTTAAAAAGTCCATATTACGACACACACACACACACACTGCTTTATTACAAAACATTTATTGATATTGTGAAGACCACGAAAAAAAAAAAAAAATCCACATATTCAAATCAAGAAGGATCGAGTGACAAAAAACACATTATAACGCTAATGATCCCTGAATTTATTCTTTTTTTTCTTATCAAATTTTACCTACAAATAAGGAAATGTGAAGTAAAGGGCTCTACCTAGCCTGCTCGGATTTATATAAAAGTCAACACACACACACACACACACACACACACACACACACACACACACAAAAACAAAACCCGCCTCTCCGTGGTTTCCCAAAAAATGTTCCGCAGTGCTTGAGGTGGCTGGAAAACTTGGTCCGAAGATGTCAGTGTGTGTGTGTGTTGTGTGTGTGTGTGTGTGTTATCTGTAACTGCGATGCCTGAGAGGAAAAAGTTTAAACAAACCAAAAAAAAAGTAACAGTGGCGCTCCGATAAGCACTGCTGCCAATCCTGGCCACTAGGGGGCACCAAAATATTATTATAAGAGCAAAAAAAAAAAAATCTGAATTTTGAAGCTTTTTTCACCAATTAAATGATCGCTTTATTTCTCGGTACTGTTTAGCGCGACTGAACTTCATAACTCTGTCCACTGAAATCATGGTGCATAGTTTGGTAGTTTAGCCCGAGACGGCGGCTCACGCTGTCAGAAACCCGGCGAAGGCGTGCGACGTCAGTCAGAACCCGACTCCTCTTCTGAACTTGGCGGTGTAGAGGCGACCTCTTCATCATCATCGTCGTCGTCATTATCAGCAGCCTGTTATGGGGAGAAAATAAATAAATAAATAGTGCTTAAACCACCACAACACCCCCCCCCCCCAAAAAAAATAACCCCTTTTATTCCACCAGAAGGCGTTTTTTAACCTTGCGCTTTTTGCTTTTGCCGTGGTCGGAATCGGACGAGCTCTCCTCGCTGGAAATGAACTCTTTACTCTTAAAGCTCTCGTTTCCTCCCCGGTCTCGCTCCTTCTCTCCTCCGCTCTTCCTTTTCTTCTCATCCGCTTTGCCACCTTTATTCTTCTTCTTATCCCTGCATCAGATCAGCGGAAGAGGAAAAAAAAAGGAGGGGTGGTGATTAAACAGGAAGAACATGAGATCAGCTTAATGAGATCTTGCTATTCCTCTGACTTTAATCTTCACTGGAAAAACCGGAGCAGAAAATCCGATCCGCGGAGACGCCGCGCTAATTACGCGGAAGCGTTAAGGACGAAATTTCACGCAAACGTGCAATTCCAATTAACATATAATACTGCTATGGGTTTGTGGTGGATTCTATTACCGGCTGTCCACCAGGTCTCGGACTGTTTATTATCCCTCCCGTATTTACACTACGAGTCCAACGGAGCATTGTTACAGACTGCAAAAATCCATACTGAGCATGTCATTGCGAGAGCGGCCTCTAGAGGCCGATCACTGACACTACATGCTTTTAGTTTTGGCATATATTAAACTGTGCTGCAGAGAAAATGCTGTATTTATTATTACATTACATTTACATTTGCGGCATTTAGCAGACGCCCTTATCCAGAGCGACTTACAACTGAGCAATTGAGGGTTAAGGGCCTTGCTCAAGGGCCCACTAGTGGCAGCTTTGTGGTGGTGGGGTTTGAACCCATGATCTTCTGGTCCAGAGTCCAACACCTTAACCACACCTTAACCTCCAACACCTTAACCACTGGTGTTATTATTATCATCTAATTCTTTTTTTTTATTATTTTATTATTCATATAGCATATATTTTTTTGTCATAAAGTTTAGGGTGCAATTTGCTCACTTCACTGCAGATGATGAAGCCCCTGCTCCTCCACTCTCTTTATACTCTTTCATTGCTCGGTCGTATTGCTTTTTAGCTTCTTCCGCCTTCTTTTCCCACTCCTACAAACACAAACAGAGAGAGAGAGAGAGAGAGAGAGAGAGAGAGATCAGTACAGACAGAAACCATGATTGCGTCAGTGCAGTTAAAACTCCACCCTGCTCGTCCCCGAGCGTCTAATGAAAGTTGGTTTGTTTTACAGGAAGTGATTGAAGACAAATTAGAGGCCGGAGTGTTTTTGGGTTTTCAGTAAAAGGAACGGCACAACAGCTGCGGTGTTTACTCCAAACCAGTTGTTTATTAGATGTGTACAGGCATAAACCCCTATCGATTTTCGCACTTGGCGCAGAAGTTTGATACCAACCTCTTTGCGGCTTTTGTCGATCTGTTTCCACATCTCCCCGGCTTTCTTAGAGATGTCCGTGACCGAGATTCCGGGATACTCGGACTTGATCCGCTCCCTGTTCGCGTTCAGCCACAGCATGTAGGCGCTCATGGGCCTCTTCGGGGCCCCTGCGTCCTTCTCCTTCTTCTGTTAGTGAAAGATACCAGACAGTGTAAAGTACTAGTCAGTAATATTCCTGACGACGCCCTCTGCTGGACAAGTTGTGTAATTATATATGCATTAAAAAAAATAAATAAATAAAACACTTACTACTATTGAACATTATTAGACATATAAAAAAATATATACATTATATATTAATATACATTATAAAATTTATATATTAATACATTTTTAATAAAAGCAAATGTAATTCCACCGCTCTGGATGCCCTTTTCAAGCCTGACTGTATGGATTTAAGTGATGCGTTAATTCTTTCCATTCCGTTTGAAACAACGACTAAAGCTAATAAAATCTTTACAAGGTTTATTAATTTGTTAATTAACATTTACTAATACATATGCAAATCGAGTTCATCTGCAGTCGAATCAAACAGCATGTAGTGTCGGTGATTCGCCTCTAGGGGCGCTCTCGCACTGTGGAATGTGCATGTATATTCAATTTCGGAGAATCCATCGCAGAAATATATAAATGTAAATATATACCTTTATATACACCTTTCTGCATTTTACCTCTTTGCGTGGTTTTCTCTCCTTCTTTTCTTTCACTGGTTTCTTAGGCTTCTTCTCAACCTTCTTCTTGCTCTTCCCCCCTTCATCCTCGCTGTCATCATCATTGGCCTCGCTGTCACTCACAGAGGCATTGCTGTCGTACCTGTGAGCAAAAGGAGGGGTTAAAACCCTATACAAAACAGTAACGTTTAATCATTAAAAAAAAAGAAGAAAAAGGACTCACTCTTCAGCAATATCTTCGTCTTCCTCACCAGGATTGAAGGACTCGTCTGAAATATTGAAAAACTCTCGTCACACCGCGGTCGAATGCATGCACTCGTTTACATAACAGAACGCGCAACACCACTCACCGCTGTCGCCCTCGGACTCATCCCCCTCCTCGCGGATTTTCCCCTCCTCCTTCATCCTTTCCAAATAAGCATCGTGCTCATCCTCATCGGAGTCGCTGTAGCCGCCGCCTGCCTTTATGTCCTACACACAAAACACCATCAAAGACTGCAGTACACTGCGATGTCCATTAGAGGGCGGCATATATATATATATATATATATATATTCATTAATCTCCTAGCGCTTTATCAGATCTTCCCTCGGGTCACGGGGAGCCTGTGTCTATCTCAGGCGTCTATGGGCATCAAGGCAGGATACACCCTGGATGGAATGCAACCCATCGCAGGGCACACACACACACACACACACACACACACACATTCACACACGTTCATACACTAGGGACAATTTTTCTAAGGTGCCAATCAACCTAGCGTGCATGTTTTTGGACCGGGGGAAACCGGAGAAAAACCCCCTGAGGCACGGGGAGAACATGCACAACACACACACACACACACATATATATCTATATATATATATATTATATATAATATATATATATATATATATATATATATATATATTTTTTTTTTTTTTTTCTCTTTTACAAGTCCAAAATGTTCCTGCCACCTGGAGCATTTAAACCCATAGGGTTTTTTATTGTTTTTAACGAGCCCGGGTCACGCACTACAGTCGTTTATGTATGTCGTGATTACCTCCTTTAAGCCTCTGTTCTTGATGCTCAGCTTCTTGGCGTTAACGAAGTCGAACAGCTTGCCGTATTCTTCTCTACAAGGCAGGAAACGAATCGTTAAAATTTTCGCTGGGAGGTGGGAGGGTTTTCACCCCAGTGGGAAAAAAACCGCGCCGCGTACCTCTCGATGCTGCTGAAGGTGTACTGGTTGCCCTGCTTGGTCTCGATCTCAAAGTCGAAGGAGCGGGTGGTGGTGGTGCCGCGGGCGAAGTTCACGCAGGAGATCTCCTCGAAGCGCAGGTGCACGGGGGGTTTGTGGACGTAGATAAAGCCCCTCTCAAGGGGATACAGAAGCCCTGAGGTAGCCTTGTATGAGCAGGTGATGCACTGCGCACCTGAATGACTGAGACGGGGGGGAAAAGGCTTTTGATGAATTCAGTGGTCGATTTCTGTCCAATTTTTTTCTATTGTCAAATTGTAAAAAAAAAAAGACATAAATAAAGACTTTATAATATTTAATATTCATGTTAATATGAAGAAATTTGAGACGTGCACTAAAACACTATACTGATGGAAACTTTATCCAGCGATATATATGCGCTATGACTTTAAATAACAAGCGAAATGCATTGACTTTGACATGCTTCATTATGGGTGTTGGATTCAAAGCAGCCATTACGGCGATTATTATTTGCCCACATCCGTAAGATCACAAGGGAAGCCATTAAAAAAAAGCATCTGCTCGCATCAAGACCCCAAAACCACATCTAATGGTCTTCTAACTACACAGTTTGTGTGAGTGTGTGTGTGTGTGTGTGTGTGTGTGTTTTGAGTCAGCCGTGTTCTCACCCTTGGAAGTTTCCAGGCACCGTGATCTTTCTGTTGACCAGAGCCTTCATGACCCTGCTGACCATCTCGTACAGCGAACCCGACATGTGCTTGTTCAGCTTCCCCTCGAAGCGCCGCTCCACCTCCTCCCTGCCGAGAGAGAGAGAGAGATAGAGAGAGAGAGAGAGTGTGTCGGAGAGGTTAAAAAGAAACAAATGTTGTGCATTAACGAGTCTTTAGGCAAAAATAAGTGAAACTGTACCCACGTGCATTCCTCCTCCCACAGAGACACAGACACCCGTAAAAGCTATTAAAAATAAAAGCCACTCACTCGCTCATGCTGAGAGTGAGGTTAACGTCTTCATCTTTGGAGAAGAGGAGGATGAGGAAATGGTAGCGTGTCTGGCCCTGTTTAATGGGTGGATCCAAGCTGATCTGAAAGACGGGGCATCAAAGGTCACAACGCAGCAGGAAAACATGTGGTGTAAAAAGTCACGCTGCGATGTTGCAACCTACAATTCATCAAAGTGTCAATAAACAATTCAACGGATACTAAAGCTCGTTTGGATTTGGTGATGAGCCGGATGGCATTAAAAAAAAAAAAGTATGAAAAAAAAAAAACCCCAAAAAAAAGGCAAAATAGTACTGAACTTAATTATAACGATCGATAAATAATAAAAACAACACCAAATCATGAAAATATTAACACATTACTTCAAAAAATAGAACTTAACACTCAGGAAAATAAAAGAAGTCCAAACAGAAAGCAACACTGAACAAACAAACAAACAAACAAATAAATAGCGATTGCCGAAGTGTGCTCAAAGCGTGTTTCTATTTACTACCAGCAGATGGCGCTAATTCCACAGACACTTGCTAAAGACACTGTATCATCTCCATAAACTAAAAATGATCATTTTGCAAGGGAACAAAAATAAATAAATAAATAATAATAATAATAAATAATAATAATAATAATAATAAAAATCCACACTCACTACAAAGAACATCTGCCTCTGGTCTTTGTGCGGCAGCAGGAAGAGGCGCAAGACGGTGGTGTAGGGGATCTTGTAGTCAAACGTCTTACCGTGAAGATGCAGGAACGAGGGATAGATACGAATATCGTACCTAAGACACATAAACACGTTCCAGTGCAAGTTAGCGGTGAGGCTGCAATGCTGGTAGAGGTGTGTGTGTGTGTGTGTGTGTGTGATTTTACCTTCCTCTCGGTGTAAGGCACTGCAGTTCTTTGAAGATACACACGGCATCTCCAGTAGCCTGAATAACGTCTGCCTGAGACAGAACATTCTGGGAAAAAACCTACAAAGGACGGTGAGAGAGAGAGAGAGAGATTCTTTAACCTCATACCAAATGAGGATTTTTCTCTTTCTGTGATTTCTCATTCATTCATTCATCCATTCATCTTCTAGCGCTTTATCCGATCTTCCCTCGGGTCACGGGGAGTCTGTGTCTATCTCAGGCGTCTATGGGCATTAAGGCAGGATACACCCTGGATGGAATGCCAACCCATCACAGGGCACACACACACACACACACATTCATACACTAGGGACAATTTTCCAAGGTGCCAATCAACCTACCGTGCATGTTTTTGGACCGGGGGAGGAAACCGGAGAACCCGGAGAAAAAAAAAACCCCCTGAGGACACGGGGAGAACATGCACAAACTCCACACACACATGGCCGAGACGGGAATCGAACCCAGACCGCGGCGGTGTGAGGCGAACGTGCTAACCACTAAACCACCGTGCTCCTTCATTAGTAATAATATTATTTAAATAAATAAATAAATAGCCACACAGAACTGAAAGCCGTACCTCGACAGGGTCTGTGCCGTCGTCTCCGGTGGAGGGCGGGACGTAAAAGCGGACTTCCATGAGGGACACTTCGGCGTCGTCGTTCTGATGGAACTCCACCGTGACCTCGTTCTTTCCCGTGGTGCACTGGGAGACGTTGGCCAGCGGGATCTCGAACGCCGGACTGTCGTTGACGTCGAACGACAGCAACGGACCTGCGGGAAGGAAAAGCGGGAAGGAAAAGCACACGGCGTTTAAAACGATTCAGGGACACGCTTTGGTTTTCACTGCAATGCGAACGTTGCCCTCGATCCTGTGTGTGTTTCTGATATGCTACATAATAAATAAACAAATAAATAAATATTTACCTGAGAATTTGGCGGTCCCCCAGTTCCAGCCTTTCACACACATGTCCTTTTCGGTCAGCTCGACTTTGTAGTTGGCCTTGAAAAAGGCGGAGATTTTATCAAAGTCCTGTAGAAGAAAGAGGGTGAAGAAAGAAGCAGTAAACAGAATTAATTCTTTACTTCCGCAGATCAGACATGAACCCCCGTCCTGTTTACCCCCCCCCCCTTTGCAAAAAAAAAAAACCCTCCCCGATCTCCCGGCTTCATTAATAAGCGTGTCGGCTGACGGCACTGCGCCCCGCAGCCTTCTGGGATGGTTGAGGTGTGCGTAATCCGGCCACAGGCTCATACTGAGCGCGCCCAATCAGACTGTTTATTTATCCAGCGCCGCACAATCGCTTCCACATGTCACACTAGCGATGAGCATGTGTGTCAGAGCAAGACAAGGGGAGAGAGAGAGAGAGAGAGAGAGAGACACGACTGCACACTCAGCATTGCTGAGCTTAAATAAAAATTGCTTACAAACACACACACACCCACACACACACACAAAACCCAAATCCGCCTGTAAACTACAATACAGGTCAGAATTCAGAGTGAGAAGAGCCTTATAGTGTAACACACACACACACACACACACACACACACAACACAACACACACAAGAAACCACACACACACACACACACCACAGAGAGAGAGAGAGAGAGAGAACAGTAATTAGTCACGAAAGGCTGTGCAATTTCCCAGAATGACGGTGCACGATGAATCACACACACACACACACACACACACACACACACACACACACAAAATTAAATCTATTAGCATCTCACTGAACATTACATCAGAGCTTCTTTTGTCCAACTTAAACACGATTATGTGTGTTTGATCAGGGAACTCACCCATCTCGTGCACACTCTCACACACACACACACACACACACACACACACACGTAAAAATGTTTCCCGAGGAGGAGGTTACACCACTGTGAGGAGGAAATGAGCAACAACTACAAATCAAGACTAAGAGATAATTGAGTTTAGATGTCGAAGCCTTGGGGTAAACCTGCAGGACACAGACACAGTGTGTGTGTGTGTGTGTGTGTGTGGTGTGTGTGTGTGAGTGTCGTGAGATATAATATAATATATATATATATATATATATATATATATATATCTATATATATATATATATATATATATAGACACACAACGCAAACTTATTGTATGTATATAAATATAAGAAATATATATATATATATATATATATATATATATACACACATACAATAGTTTGCGCGTGCGCATGTGTGTATATATATATATATATATATATATATATATATATATAGAGAGAGAGAGAGAGAGAGAGAGAGAGAGAGAGAGAGAGAGAGAGAGAGAGAACAGATTTTCACGCCGCACTTATGAAATAAAATGTTATAATCACGGGCAATTGTGTGCAATAATAATATAAATTACAAATATAATCATTTCCTTGTGCTAAATGTGTAATAACTTGTATAATAACTATAATTGCAGCCCAACTATTTCTTCCGTCTCTTTCACTACTGCTACATGTTTCATTTAATATTGAATTTACATTTTCTTCTTTTATTAACTGTACTTTTTTTTTTTTTTACTACTAAAATAACTACTTTTGCTAGAAGCAGCTGCAACCTAACAATTTCCCTACGCGATCACGGAACCGCTCCATTAAGCCCCTCCCCCCAAAACAACAATTAGATGCAAGTCAATGATGTAATTATAATGTAATATTGCATGTAATATTCTGCCCAAAAGAATTTTCCTTGTTTTTGAGTTTGTGTACGATACAGTTTATATAAACCAGCCAAAATTTCAAATGAATTCCCATTAATTCCTGTTACGTTCCCAAAATTCCCCAGTAATTTTCAGTGAAATTTTGCTGGACATTTTCACGGCTTGTATACGACGTCATTGCGCTCCTGACTGATGCTGTAGTGCATTTAGTTTCGAGAAGACAATAAAGCGTTGGTTACAGTGTCTTTGAAGCCGTCGTATTTGTAGACGTGGCCGTTACTGGTGGCCAGTTTGATGCCGTGGCCGAGACAGACGCGACGCCACTGTGCCACAGACAGGTCGGGAGCGGGGATGCTGTCCACTTTCCCCGTCTTACTGCTCTTGTACACCACAGACTGCTTGCTGAACCTCAAGCGGCCATCATTCTGTAAAAAAAAAAAAAAGATAGACATAGAGAGATTAGAACTCAAGCACATGTGGATAAAACCGTGTGTGTGCTTTTATTTTGTTTTGTCAATGTCTTACCCAGAATCCTTTCACCTCCTGATAAATCTCATTGAACTCCAGGGTGTCTCCCATCTCTGCTGCCTGAACACACACACACACACACACACACACACACACACACACACACACACACACACACACAGTGTATGTATTAGTATATGATACAACATGTAAATACAACGATCATCATCATGATGAAGGCTTAGCCATCCTGTGCTAACGGTGCTAGCCTGATTCTCTCTCTCTCTCTCACACACACACACACACACACACACACACACACACACACACACACACACACTCGCGCGCACGCGCACAGAGAACACACATCACAGCACTATTCCTACAATCGCCGCGATTGCACGCTTTTATTGGATTAGATCGAAATATGAAAATAAATAAAAACAATTTACACACACACACACACACACACACACACACACACACACACACACACACACACACACAGAGAGAGAGAGGAGTAACACTCACCGTGCCTCTGCTCCCCCCTTTTCCCGCGTGAAACGTCCGGGAACAGTGAGCAGCGTCCCGGAAGTTGATAGCGCCGTTTCCGTTGTTTTTTTTTTCTGTTTTTTTTGTTGTTGTTTTTGTTTAGGTGACGTCAGGCGCATTCAGTGCACGCACACATGGAATAGAAATGATATTTATATCGATGATTAATAAAGTGATATTTCCCGCGCGCTCCCTTATAGAATATCAACGTCATACCAAGATACACACTAATGCACGCGCTTCGGCGAGGCTCATTTCACTACAGATACACATCACAAAGGTCGGAAAAGTTCCCGGGAATTTTACAACATTTCCAAGTTGGAATTTTGGAAAACCAGGATTTTTTCCGGCATTCATTGTGTGTGGGGGGGAAATAATGTATCTTTATGCTTCAACCGCTAGGGGGCGCCGTAAGCGGATGTTCCCCGTATTATATTTGGCGCATGTACTTTTTTTTATTCATTCATTCATTCATTCATCTTCTAGCGCTTTATCCGATCTTCCCTCGGGTCACGGGGAGTCTGTGTCTATCTCAGGCGTCTATGGGCATTAAGGCAGGATACACCCTGGATGGAATGCCAACCCATCAAGGCCAATCACACACACACACACACACACATTCATACACTAGGGACAATTTTCCAAGGTGCCAATCAACCTATGCATGTTTTTGGACCGGGGGAAACCGGAGAACCCGGAGAAAAACCCCCTGAGGCACGGGGAGAACATGCAAACTCCACACACACATGACCAAGACGGGAATCGAACCCGGACCCTGGCGGTGTGAGGCGAACGTGCTAACCACTACCACCGTACCCCCTGTACTTTTTTTTTTTTAATTTTTTTAAAAATACATTTATTACATATACATTTACTTTTTTACGCTGGATGCCCTTCCTAACGCAACATTTCTCATTTATTTATTTTTTATTTTTTTTACAAGTTTTTTTTTCCTGGATGCCCTTCCTAACGCAACATTTCCCATTTATTTATTTTACGCTGGATTCCCTTCCTAATGCAACATATTTCCCATTTATCCAGGCTTGCAACGAATGCACCGGATTGTGCAACCCTAATGACAGACTGAGCAATTTGGAGGTTAAGGGCCTTGCTCAAGGGCCCACTAGTAGCAACATTTCTGTCCACTGACTGAACTACCACATGCCTGCTGGTCATTCATGGAAATAAATGAGAAAATAAAAGAATCTAAACTATATCATAAACAAAAATAAACATTAATATTTTTATCTGTCCATAAACTGACATGCAAACTAAAAACCGATTTTTTTACAGTAAAAGGACGCTTTAAAGACAAAAGTATGTAATATTTGTGTAAATTACGTGAATTTATAATCGCATTAACTCTGTTTGTTTTAACCAAGATACAATTGCACAACTTTAATATACATCCGAAATATTATTCGCCTTAATTCCTGTTCATATACAAGGTTTCCTCGTGCTTTTTCGTGTATATTTAAATGCACCAAAACGCGTTAACTTTAACAGCCTTAATTTTAACAGCCTTAATTTTAACCAAATGATGGATCGCGATACAAATACCGACTTGTATCATATCGCTGATTTTATACCGCTGTAACCTGGAGATTTGATGAATCTTTCCATCCTTAAGAGAGCAAGAGGAAAACTCGAACCTGAACTAGCGCCAGAAAAGCACAGAATGGCCACCAGAGGGCGACAATGTTTGGAGAAAGATGTTCGTTTAGGCGCAGAGAATGAAATACTGATAGTGTATCGCTTATATTCAGTCACATGATATCTGATGGGCCTAGGGAAAAAAGAAAGACCATAAGAGCGCGGTGTGTGTGTGTGTGTGTGTGTGTGTGTGTGTGTGTGTGTGTGTGTGTGTGTGTGAGTGACAGGTAAAGGTGTGTTGCAGAAATAAAACTAGAAATAAGTAATAGCAGGATGATGAGACATCAAAAAAGAATCTAAAGAGTCATTTAACCGGAGCGGGAAAAATCTCGTGCTTGTCTGCACGATTAATTGCTATAAATATGTTGTAAAGATGAGCGACAGTTTTTCGGCAGCGTCACACGCAGGTCTATTTCCATCCACTTTATAATTTTGCATGTTTTATTAACAGTGGCATGTATGACGAGATTGAAGTGTAGTGTAGTGTTAGAGCTATTAAATGTCTGATAATAATCCCTCCGGGCGCTTTGCGGTTTGGAGCCTCGTGGCCGCGCTCAATCAGACTCCGATAACAGACACGGCGGAGAGAGAGAGAGAGAGAGAGAGAGAGGAGAGGAAGGAAGAAAGTTGAATTTGGAGAAAAAGAATAGAAAGGGGAAATGGAAAAAAAAATATAATTGTGGAGTGAGAGAGAGAAGGAGAAGGAAAGAGAAGAAGAGAGGAGTGAG
>JACRUU010000004.1:7783785-7786285 GCA_030449085.1 Kryptopterus vitreolus
TTTAGACATATTACAAATATATTTTTAGAAATAAATACATATATTTATTTTAAAAATGTGATTGCCCTGATAGAAACCAGCGAAAACACTTCCTTTACTTTTACCCTCTCTGTCTACTTTTTAACTACTTTTAAGAAAAAAAAAATCGATTTGTATTTTGTAAATCCGGTGCTGAGCATTCCCGCTCCCCACAGCGCCTTATAAGCCCCCGGAAGTCACAGTCAGGAAAAGGTGTGTCGCTCGACGTTGTAAAGTTATATATTCGTGTGAGTGTGTGGTTAGAAAGCAGCATTTTTTGTTTATATATATATATATATATATATATATATATATATATATATATAAATAAAGCTTTTTGTTGCCCGACTGCCTTTTCAGGCGCGGAAAGAAAAGAGAGGCTGCGAAGAGAAAGAAGAAAACTGGCAGGCCTAATCGAGGTTAATAAGGTGCTGTTATTTTGGCTGGGGGCGAAAAAGAGATAAACTGCTTCAAAAGAAAGGGAGAGAAAGGAGGTGTGCACGGGAGGAGGATTAAAAACAACTTGACAAGCGAAGCTGAGAGAGAGAGAGAGAGAGAGAGAGAGAGAGAGGGAAGAAAAGAGAGGGGGGGGGTTGTGGTATTGAAATGCAGTTGATTAGAGACTTAGAGAAAGAGGGGCGAAGGTAGGAAAAATAGGGCGCAAAGGTTGTAGGAGTGCACAAAAGGACGGAGAAAAGAAATGAGAGGTAGAGATCGGGGGATGATGTGAGGAGGAGGAGGAGGAGGAGGAGCGGCACATATTTCACACCTGCTGAAGATTCGACGCCTCAAACAAGTAATTACACATCTCCGCCGTGTCCCTCTCGCTGCCTGACAAAAGGAAAGAGTGTGTGCCGTGTTTGTGCCGGAGGACACCGCCAGGCTTTCCATAACCCCCCCCCCCACCACACACACACACACACACACACCCTGACCCGCACACACCAAATTAGAGTACTGTCTGAGCCTCTCTGAAGTATGAGAGATCATTTGCTGCCATTTTCCCCGCGTGACTTCAAGGCTTAAAAGGGTTCCGAAGAGTCTTAAGAGTCACACACACACACACACACACACACACACACACACACACTCATCATAAACACCCAGATAAGCAAACTTTCCAATGTAAACTGTGAATTGGTTTTAGGACAGGAGATAGCGTATCGCAAATTGGAACATGCAAAGGCAATTTACAAAGAAAAACACACACCAGACCACACACACACACACACACACACATACACACACACACTCAAATCAAACACTGGATACACACTGCCACAAGTTTGGATTCAAATCGACACGTTTCTAATGGGAAAACAATTTTGCAACGTCTGACTCATTCCCTGTATAAGTGCAAACTTCAAACTGGAATTGTGTGTGTGTGTGTGTGTGTGTGTGTGTGTGTGTGTGTGTGAGAAGTCTTTTTTTTGGTTTTTGTCCTTAAGGCATCTTGCGAGTTGACATGACAAAAACAAACAAAAATCATATAAAAAAAATGCAATGTTTTTTTGGGGGAGTGTGTATGGGATGTGTGTGTGTGTGTGTGTGTGTGTGTGTGTGTGTGTGCTTACGCCAAGGGAGAAATTTGTGAAACAATGCTCGGGAAATCATAACTATAACCTGCCTTTATTTTTCCGGCTTGCCGCGGCGCTTTCAGACGCTCCAAATAATCCCACATGTCTGGCAGTGTAGTTTTGCACAGTAGTAAGCCTCATTACTTCCTCACAAAACATAATTAAAAGTATAAACGTAAACGCACAAATCATCGACCTACAAAACACGACAGGAACGAGTTTTTACTGCGTGTTTTTTACTTCACGTCGTTTCTCGGATTTGTGTTTGTGATGCAATAAAAAGTCGTAATGGTGATGAAATATATATATCTCTCTTTTATAATGGAAATGATGTCAATGGCAAATCCTAAATTCCAACACACACACACACACACACACACACACACAATTACACAACCCCAGATCTTGTAAAACTTCGATAACAACAAATCAACACAGAGAACCTGGACTTAACATGTCAAACAAACAAACAAACAAACAAACAAAAATTCGAAATGCTGACAGGCGTCTTTTAAACAAACATCCATTACAGTCAAGGAAATATGGCCTATCGTTTGTGCCAGTTAGTATATAATTAGCGTATCCTTCACTTGATTTGTTTGTTGTCTCGTTTAAAAAAATGATAAAATAAGAATAGCACAATGTCTGATAACGTGCGGTAATAATGCACTACGATGGGCTAAAATGTAGTTTATTTGTGTTGTCTCTATAACGCTTTAATAAAAATGCTTAAAAAACAAAAGAGACAGTAAAGAAGGTTTTATCTACAAATATATCACTTATAAGCATTTATAATGCATAATAAATATATATCTAGTGTGATCTTTCCTTTATTAATAGTAACAGGAATATCAATAATGCCTTATGACCGCATTATAACGCGGTAATATAATATGATACGTTGA
>JACRUU010000004.1:7793785-7833785 GCA_030449085.1 Kryptopterus vitreolus
AAATATAGCAAGATTACATCGATTTTTCAGTAGTCCAGTTTATTTGATAAAAAAAATGCTTTGATTGACTTTTATCTGTTTTTTTTTGTTGTAAAAATTATCTATTATTATTTTTTTATAATAATAATAATTATTATTATTATTATTGTATTATTAATATTATTGTAATATTAATATTTATATTAATATTAATATTTATATTAATATTTATATTTATAATACAAGTAGCAGTGGTTCTTGTACACTTAATTACCAATCACTTAAACTGCATGGAATATATCCCTAATGTTTGCTATTTAATGACTATAAAAGCAACAAAAATTTGAAAAAGCATCTAAAGAAAATTCTTTTAAACCTGTATTTAAATGTGACATTATCTACCTGTACAATTAGAAAGAAAAACGCAAACAATAGATTCCAAACATAGAGATAAATACATTAAAATGTTTTTACTCATGAAGCAACTATTTTTTAAATGGTCTAATATTTTATTAAGATGCCGTATTTGTATTTGTTCTACAATGTTTTATATATCATAACATTATTGTTATTATTATTATTATTATTATTTGACAATTAACTGAAATGAAAATCTAGACCAAGTTTATTCACATTACAGCACTATTTCCCATTTTTAACAGAATAAATTCATAATAATATAAATATGGAATAATTTATATTTGATAAGGAATTGAATAAAATAGAAGTGTTGACCTAAAACGAAATATTTTCCCCTAAAAAATAATAAGAAACAAGTATTTTTAGGGTGAATATTTTCAGGATATTAACACAGTAAATATCGAAAATAAATTTTCGCTATAACCTTATTTAACCCTGAAAAAACTTCAATCCGATCATCAGGATTAAATTATAACGAAGTAAATAACGAAGCCTTTTTAAAGACATTTTGCAATTTTCAAGTTTGAACATTTCAATGGCATTGTTTTGATTTTATATATATATATATATATATATATATATATATATATAATATATATATATATATAGATATATATATATATATATATATATATATAATGTATTAAAAGTAGTAAAACTAGAACTTTCAATGAATAACAACAATCTGAAAAAATATTAATATAAAACTAACTGAATATTAATATATCTTTGGTTTGCCAAACGTCATTCGTTCTCGGCAGTGTGTGCAATACATGACCACACACACACACACACACACACACACACACACACACACACACACAATGCATATGCCTGAACGTTCGCTTAAATGTGTGTAGCAGAATCCTGTGGACCGCAGCATGACCGAAGACGTGTCCGCTTGTAGCCAACAAAGGCGGCTTTGTGTCCGAGTGTGTGCACACGTGTGTGTGTGTGTGTGTGTGTGTGTGTGTGTGCGTGTGTCATCATGTGGGTTCCGTGAATCACCGAGAAAGTCTTTTGGTGATTCACCATCATGCTGAGTGTGAGTGTGAGTGTGTGTGTGTGTGTGTGTGTGGAAATGTGTGTCTGTTTATGTACGTGTGTTTATGTATTCCTGCTTCTGTCAAAGTAACTGCTATCATTTGTACTTGTCTAAAAGCCCGGTTTCATCTCTGATGTCACTCTCTCTCTCTCTCTCTCTCTCTCTCTCTCTTTCGCTCTATCTCTCTGTGAATCTTTTTGCCATATGCCTAACAAAGTCTGAGTGTCCAGTCCTCAGCGCTCTTCCTTTGCCAATCAGTCTGTCATCAGCTCATCAGCTGTGTCTTTAGTGATTGTTTATCTCTCCCCTATCGCTCATTCGCTTTCCTTGTTGGCTCACTGTCTTGTTGCTCTGTTTCCCTTATTAATCACTTCTCCGTCTCTCTCACTCTCACTCTCTCACTCTGTTTTTTAGTCTCTCTCTCTCTCTCTCTCTCTTTTTCTCTATCCTTGCTCACCTGCAGCACATAAAAATTCCTTTTCTCTCTCTCCAGAGGATTGCATTGTCTCCCGGGGAGTTATTGCATTCCTCCTGAGCTAAACGAAGGCCTGGTCGTCGCTTTTGTTCTTTAAATCTTCTGCCAGAATGTGTGCCCTGATTTCATGTCCTGCTCAGTCTTTCCTACTCTCTCTCTCTCCGTCTCTCACTCTCTCTTGCTCCCTCTTTCTCTCTTTCTTTTGTACTTTCCACTCGTTCCTTCTGTCTCTAAGTAGGGCTATGTAGACTATACATCATTTACATGTTTATTTATTTACTTATATATTCACACGTTGATAGATAGACAGACAGACACAGACAGACAGTTAGATAGATAGATAGATAGATAGATAGATAGATGGCTCTATATAGATTGGAAGAAAGTAGTGTATTGTACTATACATATTATATTCACGTATATATCATAGAGGATTGATGGATGGATGGATAGATGATAGATAGATGTATATAGATAGATAGATGGATAGAGATGGATGGATAGATGGATGATAGATATGATAGGATGGATGGATGGATGGATATGGAATGGACCGACAGATAGATAGATAAGACAGATAGATCGTGATAGATAGATAGATAGATGGATAGATAGATAGATAGATAGATAGATAGATAGATAGATAGATAGATAGATATGCCTACCAGTCATTTCATTAAAAGCACCCGACACTCATTGAATGTTTATTTAATTTTTCACTCCATTCTACTTTGTACAATTTAAACGGCTGCGTTTGTAAAAATCGCAGGAAATCAGAAGTTTCTGAAACACTCAGTTCAGAACATCTGGCATTAACATCGATGCCAAGGCTTAAATCACTGAGATCACATGTTCCTCTTTTTCATCTGGATGTGAACATTGTGCTGAAGCGCTTCACGTTTAAGTGCAGGATTTTCTGCAGCGCTGAACGAATTACGGATTCATTTATACAGGAGACTTAAAACACTTAAAACACTAAAGTTGTTCATTGTTCACAGATTTCATTTCCTTTCATCTTTTAGATTATTTTTTCCTGTTTGCTGTGACTTTTGTTGGTAAAATTGCTTAATCCGTAAATGTCTTGGAGTAAAGTTTTAGCATTTTTTTAGTAAAGTTTTGTCACAAAATGATGTACATATATCAAATGAAATGAAGAAAATACATTTATTTCATTGTCTTCTATACATACATATATATATATATATATAGTTATAAAATATTCTTATTTTTTAATATATTAATATTATATATATATATATATATAGAATATATATTATTTATTTATTTATTTATGCATTTCATTAAATATTTATTTATTTATTTATTTATTTATTTATTTATGTGTTTATTTACAAATAAACTAATATTTTGCCAGTAGTTTTATATAAATAAGAATAGTAATTATAATTACTCATTAATTAATTATTTTCCAGAACAATTACACACCTTCAATAAATTCTGTATAAATATATAACACGTATTATATAACAACTATTAAATAAATGAATAAATAAATAAATAACCTGAACTCACACGAACTCCAAGGTGAGAAGATTCATTCATTCATTCATTCATCTTCTAGCGCTTTATCCGATCTTCCCTCGGGTCACGGGGAGTCTGTGCCTAATCTCAGGCGTCTATGGGCATTAAGGCAGGATACACCCTGGATGGAATGCCAACCCATCACACACACACACACACACACACACACACACACACACACACACACACCCCCACACACACACACACATTCATACACTAGGGACAATTTTCCAAGGTGCCAATCAACCTACCGTGCATGTTTTTGGACCGTGGAGGAAACCGGAGAAACCCGGAGACGGAAAAAGAAAAAAACCCCTGAGGCACGGGGGAGAGGCACAGGGGAGAACATGCACAAACTCCACACACACATGGCCGAGACGGGAATCGAACCCGGACCCTGGCGGTGTGAGGTGAACGTGCTAACCACTAAACCACCGAGCACACAGGTGAGAAGATGATTATTAGATTTATTAGACATAATAACCTTTGGCGTATCATTCCACTCACCCTGAGCCTAACCCTTCCTGTTACGGCACTGTGCTCACCTGCCTCTCAAACACCACACCTCGCCCTCCCTCGCCCCACCCCGCCCTCGCCCCCGCCCCCGCTTCTGCCGTGCAATGGAATCTCCCACCTCCATAGCCACAGGGCTGGGCCGACTCTCCCAACCGCTCGGCGCAGGGGGGTGGGGGTGGGGGGGATGTATGGGGGGGGGTGTATGTGTGTGTGTGTGTGTGTGGGGGGGGGGACCTCAGGCATCAGCTGACTGATTTATGGCTAAAACTACTAAACTCATCTTTCCAGATATCTACAGGTAACCACAGAGGTGTGTGAGTTTGTGTGTGCTTGTCAGGTTGTGTGTAAATGCGCTGTAATGTGTTTCCATGTTATTCAACATGATTGCATTGTGCGTGATTGTTTTGGACAGCGTTTATAGAGTTCGATGCACGTGTGGTGACTGAATTGAAGTTGTGAAGAGTTTCTGGTACATATATGTGTGTGTGTGTGTGTGTGTGTGTGTGTGTGTGTGTGTGTGTGTGTAAGATGAATGTTGATTAGAAGATAATGGGAGGTCTGACTTTCTTACTGGGAGCATCTGGAGATCCCTTAAAGGAGCAACACAGAAACAAAGGAGTAGGAAAATGCAGCAGAGTGTTAATATGAAGTGTTTCCACCAATTAACACACACACACACACACACACACACACACACACTCTTGCACTCTTATGCACACGCGGGTTCATGAGGACACTCACAAAGAGCACTGTGTCTGAGTGAAAGGTAAATAAAAAGCTTTTAGTGTCCCAGACGGAACGACAGAGATTACAGTCCCCCCCAAAAAACCTCCCACACTGTTTTACACACACACACACACACACACACACACACACACACACACACACACACACACACACACACACACACACACACACACACACACACACACACATACACTTTTATCCATGCTAACATTCTAATCTTTTCTCACACTCGGCTTCCCCCCCATGCCGTGTGTACTTAATTCACTAACACACACACACACACACACACACACACACACACACACACACACACACACACACACACACACACACACACACTCTCTCTCTCTCTCTCTCTCTCTTTCTCTCTCTTTCTCGGATGGTCCTATTTTAAGAGGCTTTTAAATGTTCCAAGAATTTTTAAACATAAACGAATGAGCCCATGCGCTGCAGGTTCCATAAAATCCGGATGTACGGCGAAAGGTTCCCTCATTCCGTTGTGCTCTTTGTCTCTCTCTCTCTCTCTCTCTCTCTCTCTCCCTCTCTCTCCCTCTCTCTCACTCTCTCGCTAATTTTGTCCTGTTGTTTCTCATTGACCCAAACACGGTGTGACAGATGAGGACTGGTTTTCTCACGCTGAAAGAGAGAGAGAGAGAGAGAGAGAGAGAGAGAGAGAGAGGGAGGGAGGGGGGTGTTGGTGGTGGAGGTGGAGGGGTTGGAACAGAGCAGGTGATCTCTTGGCGCGCTGGAAAAGCAGAACTTGATGGATCTGGTGCGCGCCCTGGGAATAGTTCCCCTCATTAACGGCAAATTTGAAATTACGCTGGCGACGTTCCATCAAATCGTCAAAGCAGCACACATCTGAGAGAACGCTCGCTTTGCGTTCCCCTTCAAAGAAAGAGCGTCGGGCCTGTTTGTTCCTGATTCAATGAGGCGCGAATAAACAACAGCGAGTGAGGCCTAAACAGCTTTGACAATTTAATTCTCAGGTGGGACGGATTTAAGCCTCCTTCACATCGTCTTTTTCTCGATGGTCCTTCTGAAAGTCATCATGACGGACGGGACCAGATGTACTTTTTCAGGTCGTTTGTGAAGATTAGTTTACGTAAAACATCCGCCGTACAGTAAAAAGTTGGAATTTCATGTATTTAATATCATTTGTTTATAATAAATTGATTACTATAGTAATAAAAAGGATAATGTACATTACTGTCAGGGTCAATATTCCCTCAAATTGACCCTTGTGTTTCCCTAAATGAACATTTTGGTCATTTTCCAGGTAAAGAACACGGTATAATACGCAAAAATAACAATAACATGTATGGTTTAGTATTTTACTATTTACTAATGAATAAACAACAATAAATGTGTCTTAAAATGTCATTTAAACTGGACCTCAAGTCTTTACATGTTACCTATAAACATCCTCAAGTCTTTAAATGTTGCATAAGAAACATGTTGAAATATTCCTCAAGTCTGTAAATGTTCTATAGGAACAATCGGAAATATTCCTCAAGTCTGTAAATGTTATATAGGAACAATCGGAAATATTCCTTCAAGTCTGTAAATGCTCTATAGGAACAATCGGAAATATTCCTCAAGTCTGTAAATGTTATATAGGAACAATCAGAAATATTCCTTCAAGTCTGTAAATGTTCTATAGGAACAATCGGAAATATTCCTCAAGTCTGTAAATGTTATATAGGAACAATCGGAAATATTCCTTCAAGTCTGTAAATGCTCTATAGGAACAATCGGAAATATTCCTCAAGTCTGTAAATGTTCTATAGGAAGAATCAGAAATATTCCTTCAAGTCTGTAAATGTTCTATAGGAACAATCGGAAATATTCCTTCAAGTCTGTAAATGTTCTATAGGAACAATCGGAAATATTCCTCAAGTCTGTAAATGTTCTATAGGAACAATCGGAAATATTCCTCAAGTCTGTAAATGTTCTATAGGAAGAATCAGAAATATTCCTCAAGTCTGTAAATGTTCTATAGGAAGAATCAGAAATATTCCTTCAAGTCTGTAAATGTTCTATAGGAACAATCGGAAATATTCCTCAAGTCTGTAAATGTTCTATAGGAAGAATCAGAAATATTCCTTCAAGTCTGTAAATGTTCTATAGGAACAATCGGAAATATTCCTTCAAGTCTGTAAATGTTCTATAGGAACAATCGGAAATATTCCTTCAAGTCGGTAAATGTTCTATAGGAACAATCGGAAATATTCCTTCAAGTCTGTAAATGTTCTATAGGAACAATCGGAAATATTCCTTCAAGTCGGTAAATGTTCTATAGGAACAATCGGAAATATTCCTTCAAGTCTGTAAATGTTCTATAGGAACAATCGGAAATATTCCTTCAAGTCGGTAAATGTTCTATAGGAACAATCGGAAATATTCCTTCAAGTCTGTAAATGTTCTATAGGAACAATCGGAAATATTCCTTCAAGTCTTTAAATACGGCATCGGAATCATTCGGGAATATTTCTTTAAATGTTGTTTAGGAAACATCCTGCAATGCTATAGGAACAATCTGGAATATTCCTTTAAGTGTTTAAATATAGCGCATGATCATTCGGCGATATTTATAAGTCTTTAAATTGTGTATAGGAACATTCTGGAAGATTTCTCACGTGTTTAAATGTTGTTTAGGAAACATCCTGGAATGTGTTTAAAATGTGGTATAGATACACTCTGGAAAATTGTAGGTCTTTAAATGTTCTATCGGAAAACATTCTGGAAGTTTGTAAGTATTCAAATGTTGTATAAGAACATCTTAAAATTGTCCTCGAATCTTTAAATGTTATATATAAACATTCTGGACTTTTCCCCAAGTCTTTCAATGTTGTATAAGAAACATTTTGAAATATTCCTCAAGTATGTAAAAGTTCTATAGGAAGAATCGGGAATCTTTCTAAGTCTTTAAATATGGCATGGGATCATTCGGGAATATTTCTTTACATGTTGTTTAGGAAACATCCTGCAATGTTTGAAGTGTATAAAATGTATATAGATGCATTCTGGAAAGTTTTTAAATGGGAACATTCGGGAATATTTCTCAAGTCTTTTACCAGTGTATAGGAACTTTCTGGAAACGTGAGAGAGTAAATATTTGGATCATGGAAGTAAGCATTTAAATGCTGTATATAATATACTCTTTAAACATTGTATTGAAATATTCCTCATATTTGGTGCATTTTGCAATTGTAGAACAAGAACAGTCTATTTAATGTGTTGGTCAGGAATTCCATCTAGAAATGGATAAATAAAAATAATACATATTTTTAATAAATAATACATGTAGACGCTGATTGTTTGTTAACCGTCACCACATGACTAATATCAATTAATTACGAATGAAGATTTTATTACTAATTAAAGAATCACTAAATTCAGGTTCAGAACAAATAAGTCCAAATTGAATATTTCTCAATATTAATTAATTTATTATATATAATAATATATAATTACATCATATCACAAATCTCCTAAAATGACCAAGTCAAAATGAAAACCCAACTCGATTCGTTCCGTTCTAACGTCATTCATTTGTCACGCGTTAAACCATAATGTACATATATTTACTAATAAACTAATTTTAGCCACTCGTCCTGCTCACTACAAAAGAAACAATAAAACGTCATTGTTTGCCGTGCACTCTTTTTTTTCCCTCTGTTTTTGAGCTAACAGAAATATTTTGCACACAAATACCCAACAAATATTCCCTCGTGGTTAATAAAAGTTATTTCAAGATAAACCAAGAATGTTATGGGAATTTTATTAAAGAGTCATGGGAACTTGTAAAAAAAAGGTTATTGTTGTACCTAAAACATTGAATCTGTTTTTTTTTTTTTTTGTTTTTTTTTTTTACAAGAGCACATGTCTTCACTTTATTTAAGGTTCAAATATTTTTATTAGTCTACTGATAAATTGCTTTCAGCACACTGAATTTTTTCTTTTGTTTTTTGTCTTTTACGAGACGTGTCCTAGAAAATTGTAAAACGGTAGTGCTATAACTGATTTCATGTCTTTTATGTTTGAGGGGTTTTTTGGAGCATTTCAGTTATATATGGGGCTTTTATTTGTGCAATGAAACAATGGTCATGTTTAAAAAATGTAAGGTTCAACAAAGATCCAGGAACTTTTATATATATATATATATATATATATATATATATATATATATATATATATAGATATATATAGATATATATATAAATAGTATTTATACTATATAAAGTTCCTGGATAGGATATATATATATATATATATATATATATCTATATATATATATATATATATATATATATATATATAGATATATATATATGTGTGTGTGTGTGTGTGTGTGGTGTGTGTGTGTGTGTGTGTGTGTGTGTGTGTTGTGTGTGTGTGTGTGTGTGTATGTGTGATGTATGTATGTATGTATTAATATATATATATATATATATATATATATATATATATATATGTAATGTATGTGTGTGTGATAGCATATATATATATATATATATATATATATATATATATATATATATATTTAGTTACATTCACTGTTAGCCTAAATGTAATCTTCATTCCTTGCAGAAAACTTACATTGCAGAAATGTGATGAAACGTGAAATTACAAAAATATTTATCCAATCTATGTGTCTTATAAATAATTATTCATATTCATAAATAGTCCAGTTTTGCTCAGATTTCCTGGTCTTGCCGGACAGCATCGTCACGGTTTTGTCATGTTTTTTGTGTTCTGCTTTTCTGCTCGGCACGATTGTATCAAATTCTATTTTGAAATATTACAGATATTTTTAGATACAAACATTCTATTGCTTATTTTGTAGCAGTTTTTTTGTTTATTATTCGTAAAATTCCCTGTAGATCGACTCCTGGGAATTGTGCTTGTACTTCAATAAGACGCATCAGTAAAGGCTGTAATGAAAAGCATCTATGAAGATAAGCAGTTGCACAACGACTTCGCAGCGTAAAACGCTACATGACACAATACAATATCCGATTGCGGATGGTATTTAGCCGCGTGTCAGATTCTGGCTCGCCGTTTGATGACCTAATTAGGAAGGAATTTATCCCTAAAACCCGGTATCTTTCCACAGCCCGGGCATGGTCCAAGAAACGCTCTGTTCCGTTTAGTGAGAGCTGTCAAGGTAAAGGCGTGCTGTTAAAATAATGAAAAAATGAAAATTCTCTGGAGCCTTCCTTTTAAATGCTTGAATGCTACTGTTTAGGGGAAGCACACCTGCTTTTGGGCTAAAAGACACACACAGATGGGTTTCAGCGCAGCACTGCGGGTGAAATTGCAGACACATGTCGGCTCTCAAGGTAAGAAATCAGACCCTACAAGGGCTAAAAAACCTCTTCTGTGACCTGTAGAGGATGCAGACTGGGGGGCCGGGGTCAAGCGCTTTTAAAAAATGAGACGAATGAGACGAGACAAACTGTAATTCCATATGGCTGCAACAATAACATTGCTCTTTCATGCACACTTTCAAAGAGAGCTAGCGGGATTTACAGAGTGTATTTATTTATTTATTGTAAATAATGGTACGTTTAATGATTGAAATCCAAAAATATTGGGTGAAATCAAATATGGATGGATAATATATTATAATAATATATTATAATAATATATTTGGCCGTGATCAAGTCAGCAATAAACAGTACACAGTGAAACCAAACGACGAGGCGCAAACAACATAAACATTAACCACAGACACAGAACTGCACATGACGCTAAACTAAAACAAAAAAGAAACCATTTTAAATTAAAAAAAAATATATATATATATATTTTAAAACTACCATATTACCAATGCCGGGCCCTTGAGCAAGGCCCTTAGCATTCCATTTACAATATTTGTAATTCACTGCATTTTAATGTATAAAATAATGATATAAGATTATCGGAAAGAAAACATGTTCCTTATTACTTTTAGGTGAAATCATAGAATTACAAGAAAACTAGAAATAAAACATACAAACCCATAGATCTGGTGAATGTGTACTTGTGGAGCGCTCTATCTCTCTATCTCTCACTCTCTCTCTCTCTCTTTCTATCTCTGTGTATATGTATTTATAGAAAACATCAAAATATTCATTCATTCATTCATTCATCTTCTAGCGCTTTATCCGATCTTCCCTCGGGTCACGGGGAGTCTGTGTCTATCTCAGGCGTCTATGGGCATTAATGCAGGATACACCCTGGATGGAAATGCCAACCCATCACAACACACACACACACACACACACACACACACACACACACAACACACAAACACACACACACACATTTATACACTAGGGACAATTTTCCAAGGTGCCAATCAACCTACCGTGCATGTTTTTTTGGACCAGGGGAGGAAACCGGAGAACCCGGAGAAAAAACCTCCTTGAGGCACGGGGAGAACATGCGCAAACTGCACACACACATGGCCGAGACGGGAATCGAACCCGGACCCTGGTGGTGTGAGGCGAACGTGCTAACCACTAAACCACCGTGGCCCCTTCAAAATATTCACAATTTTTTAATTATTTCTTATAGATACTTGGTTCTATTTATAAGTGAGGACTTTTGCTCTTTCATTTCAGTTAATATAAAGAAATAGGACTTTTACTGGAGTAAAATCACCCTGAAATACATCACAATGCCTTTGTAGCTTTTCCTATAAATACATACACGCCTTGTAAAAATGTAAATACAGACTTGTAAAAATGTAAAAATGTAAAAAAAAACATGCTAAAAGAAAGAACCAGTTAGAATCTGTCTGCATTTTGACCTCCTGCATAGGTTTTTTTTTTTTTTTTTTGGTATTTATTTTTCATTCGCGAATTATATAAAGTACAATCCTGTAAAATAATAAAAACATTAGTAAAATTATACAGTAAATGATTATTATTTACTGATTTTTTTACAGCAATTATATCACTTCACGGACTGTACAGTAAATAACATGTCTGTAAAAAATGTGTGTGTGTGTGTGTGTGTGTGTGTGTGTGTGTGTGTGTGTGTGGAGTTTGTGCATGTTCTCCCCATGCCTCAGGGGGTTTTTCTCTGGGTTCTCAGCTTTCCTCCCCGGTCCAAAAAAGAAACATGCACGGTAGGTTGATTGGCACCTTGGAAAAAGCACCATGGCACCTTGTAAGTGTGTGTGTGAGTGTGTGTGTGAATGTGTGTGTGTGTGTGTGTACTATGATGGGTTGGCATTCCATCCAGGGTGTATCCTGCCTTAATGCCCATAGACGCCTGAGATAGACACAGACTCCCCGTGACCCGAGGGAAGATCGGATAAAGTGATAGAAGATGAATGAATGAATGAATGTTTAGAAACGTCCGGTTATATATCGGCATATCAAGGAAATGCACATGCTGGGGGGAAAAACACAGATAGAAATCACTTCCTGGAGGAAGTTTCATCATTCTAAAATGGAATGTTACGCTAGAAAACGCGGTGCAATAAATATCTCGCCACGCCACAGTGGTGAGAACAAACGCGCACGAGGATGAAAATGGTAGAAAAAGGATTTTGCATGCACAATATCAGGGCGCTGTTTTTGCTTTAATGACAGCGTGCACTCGAGCCGACACAGACGCCACATGTTGGCGAAAACGCTTATGATCTATTCTAGATGAAATCCATCCGCATGTCGTCTGAACACATGCTTCAATAGAAGAGATTAAACATGAAAGGGATCTGGTCTTCTGGAGGAAAAACAGTGGCCATGGTCAAGATTAGCCGCTCGCTTATACACATAAGGGGATCCAGAAACGTCGTAAAATTACAAATACGTCTAATTTTAAACCAAGAAATCTACGATTTTCAATGCGATCCTGCCGTATATCACATTCATTCATTCATTCATTCATTCATCTTCTAGCGCTTTTTCTCCGATCTTCCCTCGGGTCACGGGGAGTCTGTGTCTATCTCAGGCGTCTATGGGCATTAAGGCAGGATACACCCTGGATGGAATGCCAACCCAACCCACATCACCACACACACACACACACACACACACACACACACACACACACATTCATACACTAGGGACAATTTTCCAAGGTGCCAATCAACTTACCGTGCATGTTTTTGGACCCGGGAAAGGAAACCGGAGAACCCGGAGGAAAAACCCCTGAAGGAGAACATGCACAAACTCCACACACACATGGCCGAGACGGGAATCGAACCCGGACCCTGGAGGCGAACGTGATAACCACTAAACCACCGTTCCCCCAGATAGCCATATATATATATATATATATATATATATATATATATATATATATATATATATATATATATATATATAATATTTATATTTGCATTAAAACACCTTTATTAGTACACGCATAAATTCTTCATACACAACGTGAACCCTTCTCTCAGGAAGAATGTTTTCAAATATGAATCTTAGAAAAAAGTATGGACACATGTAATGAACAGTTTATTGCATATAGTACATAACAATTGCATGTAAATATACAATACAATACAATAATATCTACATTATAGATTATAAAAGTCATTCTTATATCATGTAAGTCTAATGATACGGTCATTATATTGTATATTACATTATATTTTCTGACACTTTTGCTACAGTAAAATCTCCAGGACAGGGAATTTCCCACTTTTTCCCGTTTCTCAGGGACAAAGCTACACTTCCGATGGTACTGTTGTTGTTGTTGTTGTTGTTGTTGTTGTGGTCATTTTGTCATTTCAGGAAGCACAAGTTTGGTGAAGAAAACTGAATATATAAAGAATTGGAACTATAATGTGAGTTTTTTTTTTTTTTTTACAATTCTTTTCCTTGAAGGAGAAAAATGTAAACACTAGTACACTGTTTTATTTATTTAATGATGCTTATAAATAATTGGAACGCTGTTAAAACGAGACGAATTGACAAATTGCTGTGGCGTTAGACGTATTACACACTTCACCATTCACTTGATGGCGGTAACAGCAGTCTGGGTGGATTCCCTGCACACCCACAAGCGTGTCATTCCTCACTTAAGGCACTGAACGTAATTGTTCTTTGCCTTCGAAATCATTTTCTTCCTCTTTTCTTTTGTAGTTATCAATCATCTCGGTCGCCGGAGGAGACGACTCATTTTCTCCGACTCGACACTCCAATCGTTCTAAGGACCGTAACGGTTTTTGACACCGAAACCACCACAATTCCCGAAAAGTTATCCCGCTTTTATTGTAGGGGACTTAACTCCCGACTCCCCCGAGGCCGACGGCGTCCAAAGGTGTTTGTTCTAACGCTCTTTGTTCTTTAACTTATTCAACAAGAGAGCTTGTCAGCAAAATCAGACCGTAATTAGAACCAGAACGAGAGACGTCTCCCCATGTGGCGTACAAAAGTCCGAGCAGGGGTTTTACAGCCTCGTAACAGGTAAAGGACACTTATAAACGTCAACAAAATCGTCCTTTTTAACATTGATCCGTTTATCAAGCGAGACAGAATCCGATTGGAGCCCGAAGCACTTACACGAGTCACGCCGCGATCCCACTATTAAACACCCCCATTTTACAAGGTGGAGACGGAGAATCTGCAGCCGAGCGCCGGATAATAATCACCCAAACGTCATCAATCAATCCCGGGACATAACAGAAGGGGGAAAAAAAAGGAACACGCCTAGTCTCACATACACACACACACACACATACACACAAACACACAACACACACACACACACTCAGAGGGTGTTCCAGTATCGACGCTCAAGTGCTCTCAGGAACAGTTGAGTCGTCACAAGGAAAAAATGGTTTGGATTAACAGTCTGTCTATCTATCTATCTATCTATCTATCTATCTATCTATCTATATATATATATATATAGCTATACTATATACTATATATATAATATATATATATATATAGAGAGAGAGAGAGAGAGAGGAGATTAGATATAGATATACATATATACATATGGCGAGTGTGTTTATGTATGTATATATACACACACATATATTTTCCCTTGTGGGGAATATATATACACACTATATATATATCACAACTACTATATCTATATATAGATATATATATATATATATATATATATATATATATATATATGTATATATATATATACGTATATACTCACCCGATACTCATATGTATATATACATATATATAATATACACATAAACACATAAACACACCACACACACACACACACACACATATATATACATTATATATATATATATATATATATATATATGTATATACAGACGTGGACAAAATTGTTGGTACCCTTTGGTCAATGAAAGAAAAAGTCACAATGGTCACAGAAATAACTTTAATCTGACAAAAGTAATAATAAATAAAAATTCTATAAATGTTAACCAATGAAAGTCAGACATTGTTTTTCAACCATGCTTCAACAGAATTATGTAAAAAAATAAACTCATGAAACAGGCATGGACAAAAATGATGGTACCCCTAACTTAATATTTTGTTGCGCAACCTTTTGAGGCAATCACTGCAATCAAACGCTTCCTGTAACTGTCAATGAGACATCTGCACCTCTCAGCAGGTATTTTGGCCCACTCCTCATGAGCAAACTGCTCCAGTTGTGTCCGGTTTGAAGGGTGCCTTTTCCAGACTGCATGTTTCAGCTCCTTCCAAAGATGCTCAATAGGATTGAGGTCAGGGCTCATAGACGGCCACTTTAGAATAGTCCAATTTTTTCCTCTTAGCCATTCTTGGGTGTTTTTAGCTGTGTGTTTTGGGTCATTGTCCTGTTGCAAGACCCATGACCTGCGACTGAGACCAAGCTTTCTGACACTGGGCTAGCACATTACATTTCTCTCTAGAGAATTCCTTGATAGTCTTGAGATTTCATTGTACCCTGCACAGTATTCAAGACACCCTGTGCCAGACGCAGATAAAGCAGCCCCAGAACATAACAGAGAGATCAGTTCCTCCATGTTTCACAGTAGGGACAGTGTTCTTTTCTTGATATGCTTCATTTTTTCGTCTGTGAACATACAGCTGATGTGCCTTGGCAAAAACTTCGATTTTTGTCTCATCTGTCCACAGGACATTCTCCCAGAAGCTTTGTGGCTTGTCAACATGTAGTTTGGCATATTCCAGTCTTGCTTTTTTATGATTCGTTTTCAACAATGGTGTCCTCCTTGGTCGTCTCCCATGTAGTCCACTTTGGCTCAAACAACGACGGATGGTGCGATCTGACACTGATGTTCCTTGAGCATGAAGTTCACCTTGAATCTCTTTAGAAGTCTTTCTAGGCTCTTTTGTTACCATTCGGATTATCCGTCTCTTAGATTTGTCATCAATTTTCCTCCTGCGGCCACGTCCAGGGAGGTTGGCTACAGTCCCATGGATCTTAAACTTCTGAATAATATGTGCAACTGTACTCACAGGAACATCTAGTTGCTTGGAGATGGTCTTATAGCCTTTACCTTTAACATGCTTGTCTATAATTTTCTTTCTGATCTCTTGAGACAGCTCTTTCCTTTGCTTCCTCTGGTCCATGTCGAGTGTGGTACACACCATATCACCAAACAACACAGTGATTACCTGGAGCCATATATATAGGCCCAATGGCTGATTACAAGGTTGTAGACACCTGTGATGCTAATTAGTGGACACACCTTCAATTAACATGTCCCTTTGGTCACATTATTTTCTGTGTTTTCTAGGGGTACCATCATTTTTGTCCATGCCTGTTTCATGAGTTTATTTTTTTACATAATTCTGTTGAAGCATGGTTGAAAAACAATGTCTGACTTTCATTGGTTAACATTTATAGAATTTTTATTTATTATTACTTTTGTCAGATTAAAGTTATTTCTGTGACCATTGTGACTTTTTCTTTCATTGACCAAAGGGTACCAACAATTTTGTCCACGTCTGTATATATATATATATATATATATATATATATATATATATACAAACACAAACACACGTATGTATATATACTGCTGATGCACTTACACACAGGTGTAACTTATTAAGTCCCTTTTTTTTTATACTAGAGTTTACTGAGTGCAGTGCCAATATACACTCCCTAAAGCGTGTTTTGGAAAAATAAATTATCCAGACAAACACTAATGTAATGGCTTCTTTGTACACTTCTGAGAAAAAAAACAACGTCACTTTCTGTAAGCAAGATAATGCAAAACGAAACAGGAAACACATCTGCCGACGCATTTCTCCCTACATAAAAGACACACGATGCACTTTTTAATGAACGCTTAGAGATTCTTAATTCACCCTGACACACGACTCTCAGCGACTAAGCCTCGTCTGTCTTTCCCTTAAGCTCTTTGCATCAACAACACATTTTTTCCTCCTCCTGCTAAATTGTTTTCATTATAAACCTCCGAGCACATTTCAATTCCAGCTCGACCTGAGGACAAATATCATAATCCAGTCTTCTTCTGTAGCTCTGACAATGAAAACAGGACAAACAGGAGGACGAACTCCACTCCACAACGTCTCACTGCACTGCTACATCTGGACACCCTGGACACTTATCAAAGAGTCCCTGAGTCCCTGAGTTCTGTGCTTGGAACCGCATGTGCATTGAAAACGCTTGGTTCCGGTTTCCTATAGATGAACAAACAGCCGTGATGTAACGGAGCGTTCCTTCTTTTTAACACCAGACTGTGATTTTATATCAACATTATGATTAGGAATGCTACTGATTCGATGGCAAGGATTTCTATTCAGCTCATATAAGCAATAAAAAAAGGCCTGAAACAAATGGAAAAGATTAGAATTGTGTTTGGGAATGTTTTTATTTTCTCTAAATATTTACACATAAAGAGACTCAAACGTTGTGAATTTTATAACATTTATACTGCATTACATTTACAGTGCAAATGAATTGAAAGCTGCAGATTTGCAAAAAAAAAAAAATAATAAATAAATAAATAAATAATAATAATAATAATAGTAATAATAATAATAATATTAGGGGCACGGTGGCGTAGTGGTTAGCACGTTCGCCTCACACCGCCAGGATCCGGGTTCGATTCCCATCTCGGTCATGTGTGTGTGGAGTTTGCATGTTCTCCCCGTGCCTCAGGGGGTTTTTCTCCGGGTTCTCCGGTTTCCTCCCACCGGTCCAAAAACATGCACGATAGGTTGATTGGCACCTTGGAAAATTGTCCCAAGTGTATGAATGTGTGTGTGTGTGTGTGTGTGTGTGTGTGTCCTGCGATGGGTTGGCATTCCATCCAGGGTGTATCCTGCCTTAATGCCCATAGACGCCTGAGATAGGCACAGACTCCCCGTGACCCGATGGAAGATCGGATAAAGCGGTAGAAATGAATGAATGAATGAATGAATAATAATAATAATAATAATAATAATAATAATAATAATAATAATAATAATAATAATAATAATAGTATTGCTGGCTGAAGATTTGTTTAGCAAATTAAACATTTTTAAAGAAATATATATATATATATTATAGATATATATATATATAATATATATATATATATATATATATTTAGTATTGAAAAAGGAAAAATTGGATGTGTCCTCTTTATTAGAATTTTAATTCTAATAACACAAAAAGTCATTTTGTTGTGAGGATAAAAAAATTTTAATCCTTTAATTAATTATGAATGAATTATTTTGCCTCTGCAAAAAAAAATTTTAATTTTAAATGTTAATTTTAAAAGTAGACTACAATGTATATTTTGTGTATAATGTGCTTATATTTATATAATCATCCCATTGCATATTCGTGGAAATTAATTTTGCTTTAAGTATACATATAAAGTGTGTGTGTGTTGTGTGTGTGTGTGTGTGTGTGTGTGTGTGTGTGTGTGGTGTGTGTGTGTGTGTGTGTGTGTGTGTGTGTGTGTGTGTGTGTGTGTGTGTGTGTGTGTGAAAAGAGTGATTAATGCATAGACGCACGCAAGCGAATTGTCAATGCTCTGCTTCCCCCTAGTGGTAGTTACTTGTATAACAGTTAGAGTTGGTGCACTTCTTATAGCGTTTCCTTTATATTAATGTCCCTTTGCATCTCCTACACTCCCTCCATCTGAGGAAAAAGCAATAAAATGTAATATTCGGAGGTGGAATCCCTCCAGAACCGGGATGAAACAAATGCTCAGTCAAGTTCCAACCACGGCCCTGATGATGAAAATTAAAACCACATGAGAGGGGGATTAAAAGTGTGTGTGTGTGTGTGTGTGTGTGTGTGTAAGAGGAGAGAGAGAGAGAGCAAGAAAGAAAGAAAGAGAGAGAGAGAGAGGTCTGTTTATGTGTTCATACTGATTGCAGGGCAATTATCTGGAGACAAATTGAGGAATGATAATGAGATCTAAATTGAACTGATTTCCACCCGGATCGAGACCCTGTGGGAGGTTGACTGACTACTGACTCAAAAATACGCTGAAATAAACAATTCCTAGATAATCACATTAATTCAATCCGTGTGAACCGTCCTCGGAAGAAGAAAAAAACAAGCGAAGTCATCCGGATCACTACCTTTATTCCTATTAAAAGAAGATTAAACCCTGACGGCCCACCATATAATGCCCTTGAAAGTTGTCCTACATTATATATGACTGTGACTCAGCAACCTGTGTTTTTCCATCCATTGATTGATAGGATTTTAATGGTAACTGGGAAGACCTGGAGACCCCGGGGGAAGGTTTCAGGAATATCACTCGTTCCCAAAGCCTAAAACTGACGTTCACTAAAGTATATTTTATTTTAAAGGATTTTTATTGACGCTTTTATTTACAGCAATATGTGTGTTTAGGATCTCTAAGTTTGGATCTCCTGATGGCCCTGGAGACGTTACTGATGTCTCGAAATCCTCCTGAGACACAAGACAATGACATCATTTTTATAAACTCACGCTCGATAGGTTTAAAAGGGATTGTAAACACGCTATCAGACAAAAAAGATTGCGGAGGTGTAACGACCCCAAACAAAGCATGAGCTCTTTGCACGTCCAATTAATCCACCAATAAAAATAGCAAAAGTCTTGCTTGGGACACTTTAAAAGCCTCGAAACAAATCCATACGCAAATCTTTCTGATTAGGCGTTTAGATATATTTATACAGCGGCCTGATTGTACACAGAGGAAACGGTGGGAAATCTGGACACCGAGAAGCAGATTTACAAAACACAAAGGAATATTACGCCTGCACTTCGATAATGTTTTGTCTAATGTGAAATGAATGGAGGATTATTGAATTGTGCTTTTCTACAGACAAATGAAGTGTCGCCAAAGCAAAAGGGCTTCTGCTGTGAAACCATCAAGCCATAAATGAAATGTTTTGTACGCAGGTTTAGTGAATTATCCACAGCATTTCTAGCTTGTTTTTTTTTTTCAGATCAAAAGTTATGACGCAACTAAAGAATTTGCACAGAAAAATCGCCATATTATTTATTATTAGGCCATTTTTAATGTAATACTTTCAGTAAGAAAACAGTCGTGTACTTTTTGTTTCTCCGTCTTATTGTTAATGTATGTGTGTGTGTGTGTGTGTGTGTGTGTGTGTGTGTGTGTGTGTGTGTGTGTGTGAGTTGTGTTTTCTTTGTTAATCCTGACAGGCATCCCAGCTGAACTGACTGACCCATTTCAATCACGTGACCAACCCTTAAAACTCCGCTAAATGTCAACCGGACTGGTTACGAACTGTTACTACCGCCACCTACCGGCTGCCAGATGCAAAGACAACATGTTTGGGTACATATTCCAGGTTTGTATTTATCACTAAATTGCTACCGACTGATTATTTGTTTGCATTTTCCTTAAGAGAAACCAACAATGATATATATATATATATATATATATATATATATATATATATATAAATATATATATATATATATATATTATATATATATATAAAAACTGTGCATGCATTTTACAATTTAAATACACAATACTATGTGAATGGTTTAGAAATGCTTCAATATAAGTCAGGAACTATATATATATATATATATATATATATATATATATATATATATATATATATATATATATATATATATATATATATATATATATATATATAGTGGTTAGCACGCTTGCCTCACACACCGCCAGGGTTCGATTCCCGTCTCCGGCCATGTGTGTGTGGAGTTTTTGCATGTTCTCCCCGTGTCTCAGAGGGTTTTTTTCTCCAGGTTCTCCGGTTTCCTTTCCTCCCCCGGTCCAAAAACATGCACGGTAGGTTGATTGGCACCTTGGAAAATTGTCCCTAGTGTATGTGTGATTGTTTGTGTGTGTGTGTGTGCCCTTTGATGGGTTGGCATTCCATCCAGGGTGTATCCTGCCTTAATGCCCATAGACGCCTGAGATAGACCTGATGAATGAATGAATGTACAATATAATAAATACAAGTGGATTCAAAGCAACTTTTTTTTTTATATTCAGTTTTCACTCGCAGCACTTCATTCATTCTACCAGCAGATGTCACACAAACATGAGTAATAATTTCATTTAATTAATTAATTCGATTTTCATTCACGTAAAGAGAATGCAGTAGCCATAGAAATGTGTGCATGTAATAAATCGCATACAAATTGTTCATCTTACATTTGTTGCATAGTGTAGCATTAAATCTTTGGAATAAACTGTAACGCTCCTCATCTCACGGACACTTTACCTGACTTTATTAAACCCACTTTTTTGGCTGAATAATCACAAATCTCCACAAAATCTAGTAAGACATTTTCCTAGAGGATTGGAGGTTCATCTAAAAGTAAATGAAGACTAATTGTGGAATATTAATTCCATATCAACCAATCATGAACCACATCTGATCATTATTGGATTGGATTTTGGTGTGGACTATTGGTAGGATGTTTGGACCCAAAATTTTTGTAGAAAAGTTTTATCCAGAAAACATCGATAAACGTCCAGAAATCAGTCGAGCATTAAAATTAAATTGGGCTGTGTGGTTTGAAATCCCAATTTTGAGGCGTGTATGCTTTAAGCCCACCAAGAAACAAAAAGGTATGCGATTTATTTATTTATTTATTCTTTATTTATGCTTTTGAAGTCCATGAAATTGATTACCTTAAACATTCCACCAACAAGTGGCCGAGATTTTATGAAGGAATGGAAAAGCTAATAAACCGAGCTTAATAAAAACTAATCTTAAATCAAGCTTTAGGTCTTTTTGAAGCCCTTTGAACAGGAAAACTACTTATGATTTATCCAGCTGTGCAGCAGAAAACCAGTTTCTAATTTCCTCTCTTACCAGGTGGCCAGTGTAATTTTGCTTCCATTAGTACTGGGAAATTGAAGTGTGTTGTCGGAGATAAATAAATGTAAACCAGCGAGGCAAAGAAATGTAAACCGGTCGGATTATTATTATTTAGTTAACGAAATAATACGATATAACATAAAACTTTAACTTTAAATTAAGAGCTAAATGTAATTGACGTGAAAAGTTTGCAGCAGCGTTTTGCATTCTGCCAGTGTTAATCTCAACGATTATTTAGCTATAATAATATACAACACTATTCACTGAATATCGCACCATTTTAATGGAAAGTGCCCAGAATGCATTCTTTTCTTTTTCTTTTTTCTTTGTTCTAGTATATTTTTAATACACTTTAATGCACTATGTGCACAATCTTTGATACGCTGTATAATAAAATATTGGCGTATGATGAGAACAATGAGAAAACACAGTTTTGGTGCAAAGATCGCTATGAGTTCACATTTGCTTTGGGTGTCTTTGCACCATCCAAATAAATGGGAGTTCCATTGTTGTATATAACGGACCGGGATAACATTCAGAAGGTGTATTTTTGCCTTCATGTTCTCTGATTGAAAAACACTGCTATGACCATGAGAAAGCTTTTGCTAAGAATGATAAAGAACAAATCTTAAACAAACAAACAAACAAACGGCCTCCATTATTGATTTTAACAATGATTAAACGTCGAATAATGATGGAATTTCAAGGACAAAAGTGAATGCATTTTAATGTTGCCTTGTAATGATTGAGCAATTCATGTAAAGCATGTGTGTATATTTACTCGGGCTCGGTAGGCACGTCTGGGCGGCACGTCTGGGCGGCACGTCTGGGCGGCACGTCTGGGCATTAAGATGAAAGGAAAAGTGTTCACTTTTGATTAGTTGTGCTGCAGCAATAAGAATGCTGATGGAGCAAACAAGTAAAGAATGCTGTTAGTCTCAATTTTAGCATTATGAAAACCACATGTCTACATCGTCACATCCAAAAATAACCAAGAATAACAACATTTCTAACCAAAACAGTTTCATCAAGCTTAATTCAATATTCATAATCACTTACTGTGCAACATGTTTTATATATATATATATATATATATATATATATATATATATATATATATATATATATATATTCATTCATTCATTCATTCTCTCTTCTACCGCTTTATCCGATCTTCTCTCGGGTCACGGGGAGTCTGTGTCTATCTCAGGCGTCTATGGGCATTAAGGCAGGATACACCCTGGATGGAATGCCAACCCATCACAGGACACACACACACACACACATTCACACTACACTAGGAACAATTTTCCAAGGTGCCAATCAACCTACCATGCATGTATTTGGACCGGGGGAGGGGGGAGGAAACCAGAGAACCCGGAGAAAAAACCCCCTGAGACACGGGGAGAACATGCACAAACTCCACACACACATGGCCGAGACGGGAACTTCGAACCCGGACCCTGGCGATGTGAGACGAATGTGTGCTAACCACTAAACCACCGTGCCACTAATATATTATATATATATATATATATATATATATATATATATATATATATATATATATATATATATATATATATATATATACGTAAATGTAAAGTAGAACCTGATCTGTGTATAATCACCGCTTCAAGAAATGGAAATTTTGCCTGCAATTATTATTGTTCTTTTCTTCTTTGCTGTTAGAGGGAAAAGAAGAAGGATGAGTCGAGTAGGAGGGGATGGAGGTGGAGTGATTATTATCTCTCTCCATTCATAGAGTGAGATGCCTGGGGCAGCTTTAGTCATTTACACTCACCCAAGTAACCAGTAAAAGGGGGATAGAGAGAGAGAGAGAGAGAGAGAGAGAGAGAGAGAGAGAGAGACAGAGAGAGAGAGAGAGAGACAGAGAGAGAGAGAGAGGGGCGGGAAGGAGAGAAAGAAAGAGTTAGGGAAGGAAAAGAAGAGAAAAAAAGAGACTTTTTTTTGGATAAGTGGATTTGTAAGGCAGCAGGGAGGGACAAGCGGGGACTTAAAACTCAACCAGCTCTTTCACATTTCCATTAGTTCAGATTTAGACAGGAAAAAAAGGGTTTGGTCAGAATCCTCACGGTGAATAAACACGAGGGGAGGGAGAGGAGAGAGAGAGAGAGAGAGAGAGAAAAAAAAATAGAAAATAGCATCCGATTAGTTTACAACGCCTTTATTACCACCGAACGACACGTTATAAAGGAAGATCCACACGTGCGGCTGCCAGGAAGAAAAGAAAAACCCGACAATGAAGTAAGTGTTTCTTAAAGTTCCGAATTGTTTCATATGGAAGTTAGAAACGATACGGACGCGTTTACACCCGTGTGCCCCCCCCCCCCCCCACCACCCCCAACCCCCCCCCCCCCCACCCCCATCCCCCCCCCACCCACCCCCCAAACCCCCCCCCCCCACCCCCCCCAACCCCCACTTAAACCCAAAGTCAAAACTATCCGGAAACTATGAGGAGTTCGTTGCAGCTCTGCGGTTACACACGTGGCAGCGTCCGCGCGCATTCCGCAACAAAGTCGCGCGATTATTTGTTTCATTTAATCGAATTTCTTGTTATTTTTTTTTCTTTAAATTGCAAAACATTCGTGGAAACGCGATCTCATTGGACCATTTCCAAGTCGTTTAAACATGTTAAGAATAAATGAATTGGGTGGAAATGAAGAACAAAAGACACGTTTTTTTTTTGTTTTTTTTTTCTGAAAAGAAAAATATGGTGTTTCAGTAAACAAATAACTTTCTTTTACTGTTAGTTCTATTACTTTTTATCTATATATTTATCGTGTGTGTGTGTGTGTGTGTGTGTGTGTGTGTGTTTGGTCTGACCGCCAGAGCAGTCATGGGTTAAGTTTAGGCTTCAGGTCTCTCGGGTAAAAAGTCCTTGTGGGGAAACAAAAGGGTCGTTTCCTTGTTTCAAACCCGTGTTTATTTCGTACAACCTTTCCACCCATTCCATCTCTTTATTTAACACACCGTGAAGGGTGGAAAAACGATTGAAAGGTCGTGATCAATAATTGATGGCGCTTAGGTGGAAATAACTTTCTGTGTCGTTGCACTTTAATGGCCTGTAACGTGCAAGCAGCCCACAAAATAATCCCATCCCATAATATTTACACGCATAACACGACGCATCGACACACAACACCGAATTACACCGCGCTCTATTACTGCGGTTTGCACTGATACACCCGTTGGGAGGAAAAGCATCACGTGATCTAATTATTAATTGCAGTTTTGGAATCACGCATGCGTGTTTTTGTTCATCCTGTGCATTCGTGTAACAAAGAATCGATGAGTGTGTGTGTGTGTGTGTGTGTGTGTTGATGATGAATAGAATGCGTGTTAAAAGATGACAGATAATCGTGATATTCAGTGATTGTGATTATTAATCGCAATTAAAAGCAGATCAAATTGCTCTAGTCAAGCATCAAACATGAAGTGTGTGAAAAAAAATTGGCCATGCCTTGTCGGGACATTTTACAACATGAACGCCAAAGTGATTTCAAATTCGAATTCAAATGGGAATTAATTTCTTTGTGTGGACATTTTCCAGAACACGTTTTAGAGTCACAATAAATATCACAATATAAATATCTAGTCTATTTCAAATGTGATTTATTGTAGTGTTTGTTATGCATGGGATTAGAAATGGGATAGAAATGAAATGTGTGCTTGTGGTGTGTGTGTGTGTGTGTGTGTAATAGAGTGTATGCTAATAGGCAGTGTGCTTTACAAAAGAAATCCCTGTAAGAGCCCCGTCGCTGTGGACAAAGCTTCCTAGTGGGCTGTGTCTAATCACATTAAACACAAAAAGAGCCCCTCAGCGAATGACTGAGCGACCGACACGCTTTAATCTCGCCCTCAAATAAAGTCACATAAAAAGAAAAACATAACTTTTCCGTTCCTCTTTGTCGCGTTTCACCTTTGTCGGCGCGGTGACGGGTCAAGCCTGTGTTTTGTCACGCTTCGACTGCGCCATGGAAAGTAAAACAACATGCACACGTGCTTTTTCGTCCCGGCGAATAAAGGAAACGCACGAGTCCCGTGTAAGCGACCCTGCGTGACACTTATCAGCGGCACGGTGAAAAATTCATTGACCTGTTGACTGCCGCCTGGTCACGCCGCTCTTGTTTCCATCGCAAGGTTTATGACGGCGTTACGGGTGAAACTGGGCAGCGAGCGCTCTGCAAACGCCTCGCCAAAGGACTGATGTGACCTTTTTTTTTTTACTGTTTGTATACAACACAAATGGAAATAGAGAAAGGTCACATCGAGCATGTGTACTCAGGTCTTTAGACCACAGCGTTCCAAATATAACACACAAACAACGTGTGTGTGTTTATATGTACGTCTGTGTGGTAGATGGGAAGTGATCATTTATATAGTGGTTAGTGATAATTGGTTAATAGTGTTTATGTGGTGCTTTTGAACTCCACCAAGAACAGAATGAAACATATATATATATATATATATATATATATTGTGTACATTTTGCTCTGATATAGTTTAAGCTGCAGTAATATGTATAACTAGACAAAATTATGTACTGCAATGTCATAGAACGAATGGCGTCCTGTTGAATTTTTCGCCCCTATTATTCCGACAGATGGCTCACTCCTTCACTGACCCAAGCGTACCGGAGGCGATGGTGGATGGCCGGCTCGGCGGTGGTGGAGAACCTGGGCTTTTCAGCCGTGCTGCTCGGCTGGGGATCTCTGCTCATCATGCTGAAGAGCGAGGGCTTTTATTCACACCTGTGCACAGGTAAATGCTGCCCTAGAAAGGACGGAAAAAAACCATTCGCGGCCGCTCAGCCGTCACACAAGAACCAGGACGGGGCAAAACCATGAATAAACCATGTTGTCCATGCTTGTCTCTCCTATCGGGCCGTTTAGAAAACGAGACGACGCCGGCTAACGCCAGTGCCAAGGCTCACGACGAATCGCACAGCTGCGTGGAGCAGGAGGAGATGCTCAACCTGGGCTTTACCATCGGCTCCTTCCTGCTCAGCGCCGCCACGCTGCCGCTCGGCATCCTCATGGACCGATACGGACCCAGACCGCTGCGCCTCACCGGGAGGTACACGCCATAATCTCACCCAGACACAAACGCAAACACGAACGATAAGCCATCTGACTCCGCCCACAAAAGGCCCAGCGCTGAGCTGATAAGCTGCTTTTTGATGTTTCCAGATGCAAACAGACCAAATGTGAGACAAGAAGTTTTTTTTAGGCCAGTGTGGAGCATTTCACATGGCATTTTCCACACACACACACACACACACACACACACACACACACACACACTGCGGCAGTTTCACAACGTTAATGATTTGCTTCAAAATCGCACTGTAATATGATGTAAATACATTATGCCCGTTTAATACCTTTTTTCGGAACATTTTACGTAAACAAACATTTCCCACCTATTATCACTCGTAACTTTATCATAGAAACACACAAGCCATACATTCATACGATTTCGAATTAAAATACAGAACAAACAACCCAAGAGGCACATTTGTCATTCTTAGGGGGGGGGGGGGGGGGGGGGGGGGGGGGGGGGGCTTCGGGCCAGTTTATTTTTTCCATGTAGAACAGCATTATTTTTTTGTACACAGTGAAATTGTTTCTTCCCATATCCCAGCTTGTTTATCATCTATAGCGCCCCCCGGAGCACAGAAAATTAAGGACCCAAGAGTGGCAGCTTGGCGATACCTGGGCCTCAAACTCCCGATCGTCTGATCAGGGGAGGTGGTATCCCAGTGGTTAAGGTGTTGGCCTCTGGCCCGGAAGATCACGGGTTCAAACTCCACCGCCATCACCACCAAGCTGCCACTAGTGGGCCCTTGAGTACGGCCCTTACCCCTCAATTGCTCAGTTGTAAGTCGCTCTGGATAAGATCGTCTGCCAAATGCTGTAAATGTAATGATCAGTATCCCAGTGCCTTAAACCACTGAGATACACCCCTCCCAGTCATATGCTAAAAATATGCATAGTGCATAAAACGTATAAAACTATTCTCTATTGCATATTTTTATTGCAAAACACATGCACTTTCTCATAAGGAGAAGGAGTTCTGTTTTTTCTGAAGGTTGTAAGTTCAAAGCCCTGCATTACAGAGGTGCCACCGATCAACGCCTCGAACCCTGAACCGCTCAGTTGTGTACATGAAATAGTCGCAAACACAAAAACAGGAAAATCATCGCGGTGTATAGAAACATAACATATTCTATTCCGAGTCGCCTCGCGCGTTCACACAGAGCTGCTTCTTTAATTGCACTCGGAAGGATTTATGACCAGTCAAGACCCTCATAAAGCTATATTTATCCGTATTCGTCCCTGATGTCGGTTTAAAACTTAATCCAAAGCCAACATGGGCATTATTACACAACGACTGAAGATTAATCAATCAACGTAGGCATTTTTCTTGTGTGGATCGAATAGGAATATCGTCGACGGTTACGCGTATCTATGGCAACCGCATATTTAAACACGGACGAGATGAAATATAATAAATGCAAAACAAATATAGTTATTCATGATCTATTATCATTTGTTTGGTGTAAATAGTTGTGAACGTGTAATGAATCTCTTTCCCGGAGAAAGATCGTTTACTTTCATTGTGTTTGTCTCTCAGCGCATGCTTCGCTCTCTCCTGTGCAATGATGTCTGTGTCGGCGTATCAGACCCAAGGTGAGTCAACCAAACACACACACACACACACACACACACACACACAGGTATGCTTAGTTGTTGTTGTTGTTGTTGTTGTTTTTTACACTCGCAGTGACAGTGACACAGGGACCAAACCTGATCCCTGGAAAACTTTTGTAGCCTAGTTACGGGAAATGCCACAGGGTTAATGGAGAATGGCAGGACGTGCTAAATATTCATGTGGAACATCTACATCGTGTCAGTTACCGTCATAACCGTACGCAGCGTAAGAGACGCTTTATTAGGGATGATTGCGTAGATGGAATGACGTACATTTACAAATGAATCGTTTTTTTTTTTACATATACGCAGCGGAATTGTTTTATTTATTTATATTTATGGGGTGAAATTTATGGTTCTAATAAATAGTAAAGGGGGTACGGTGGTTTAGTGGTTAGCACGTTCGCCTCACACCGCCAGGGTCCGGGTTCGATTCCCGTCTCGGCCATGTGTGTGTGTGGAGTTTGTGCATGTTCTCCCCGTGTCTCAGGGGTTTTTTCTCCGGGTTCTCCGGTCCAAAAAAAACATGCAATGTAGGTTGATTGGCACCTTGGAAAATTGTGTGTGTGTGTGTGTACTGCGATGGGTTGGCATTCCATCCAGGGTGTATCCTGCCTTAATGCCCATAGACGCCTGAGATAGACACAGACTCCCCGTGACCCGAGGGAAGATCGGATAAAGCGATAGAAGATGAATGAATGAATAAATAGTGTACTGATAATTTAAATAAGGTCTGGAGCAGAGCTGGGCGATATGATATACAGTGTCAAAACGTGTCATGTTTATCCCGCAGCGTCTCCTCGGATTGGTCATGAGTGTAAGCATGAACGAATGACGTCGTGTCTAAACACCAAGCGCATAATGTCTATATAATTATATAATTATTAATAAATGCACTATAGTTTAATTACGTAGATCAGGAGTGTGAAACTCGTCATCACCATGTTCCACATCGGTATTCCGGTTTCCCTCGAAGGGTCGGGTGTATCTATAAGACAGTATGTAGTGTTTGATGAGTGACGTCGCCTCATAACACAAAACACACACACACACACACGGCGCTTTTTCCTCCTCGAAGCACAAACATGTTTTCATTTTTAAATCTTTCGATAATAATTTCGATGATAATTTGTAGAATTCCTTTGGAAAAATCAGCTTCGGTAAACGCCGATGTGGGATACACTGCCCCCTAGTGGCGGGATGCTGTCACTTCTAAAGCAGCACCGGCTTATTTTAAGACAATCGTTAAGACCACCTTTGAAAAGTTCTTGCGGGCCACATAAAATGTGATGTATGAATATAAATAGTGATAAATGATATATATATATATATATATATATATATATATATATAATATGTAGATTGATTTCCTCAAGAGCACGGCGGCTGCTACATCGCTATGACGCCTCACTACAAGAGTCACGTAGAATAAAGATGAACGCGACAGAGAAAATAACGTCTTTTTCTATTTAATCTTCTGTTTGTTTGTTTGTTTGTTTGTTTTTTTTTTCCTTTCGCCAGCCCTCTCTGCACTCATCTTCCTTGCTTTGTCCCTCAATGGTTTCGGAGGAATCTGTTTGACCTTCACGTCGCTCACGGTGAGGAAGCGGGGCGGGGAACACGCATATAGCACTGTTTATTTATTTATTTATTTTTCATGGTGAAGCCAAGCACGTGGTGTTCAGGTATGACAGTTATGAGTTCCAGAAAGTGTGTGTGTGTGTGTGTGTAGGGTGAGGCTGGGCACAGATGACCAATCACAGATGCATGTTCCTTCACACCTTCTGCAACTTCTCCACCTATTCTCCTTTACCTAACACAGACAAGGACACACACACACACACACACACACTTCTATATACTCTACAAAGCCTCCATTCAATATCCTGCCGTGGCGACAAAGTGTCTGAAGCAAAAGTGCTGCGTTGAACATTTTGTACGCGTAGTGTGTGAAATGTCCACACACACACACACACACACACACACACACACACACACACACACACACCACACATGTAAACTCTTACACATTCCCGAGTATGTGCTGTAAAAACATGCCGCCCAGGTGCTCTGATCACAACCAGCCCTTTCCATCCTGTGACGCTGTGTCCTGCTCTTCCTAGAAACACAGCACCCAGAACAACCCCCACACCCCCCCCCCCCACCCCCCCCCCCCTCTCTCTCTCTTTCCCTCTCTTTCTTTATTTCTTCCTCTCTCCCCTCCCCTCTCCCTTGTTCTCTCTCTATGTAGATTTAGTACCGGCATGTACAGAATCACACCATGCTGTTTTGCCATAGAAGGTTATGACCTTTTCCTCCCTCTCTCTCTCTCTCTCTCTCTCTCTCTTAAGCATTGCTTATTGCATTTTTTTTCACTGTCAACACACACACACACACACACACACACACACACACACACACACACACACACACACACACTCTTACAGCACATTTTCATTTGCAATAGTGATTATTTCTGTTCTTTACCTTATACTCATGGATATTGTATAAATATATTTTACAGAAAGAAGTGCTGTTAATGGACTGTAGAGTGTGTGTGTGTGTGTGTGTGTGTGTGTGTGTGTGTGTGTGCCTAAGTGATCAAATCTTGTTCCAGGGGAAAAAGTGCATTTCCAAGCCAGCTGGCACGCTCCACACGGCATTACCGGCATATCCTGCTTGTCAGATCAGGACTACTGCAAGGAGTCGCATTTTTATTCGTCGTCGTCGTCGCGATATTCGTTTTTTTGATCATTTCTCACAAACGACCGTAGCGCCGATAAAAGAATTAGTTAAAGTATTATGTTCAAACAAACACAGATTGTTTTTTCCCCCCCGGGCAAAAAAATCCATTTACTGAATTCTTCGACACATTTGAGTGAATTTCCGCGTTTTCTTTTAGGAGTAAAACGCAGGTTTACATTCATAATATGATATTGTATTATTTAAGCAGGATTTAAGCTGAATTAATTTCCAGTCTTGCTTAATAGTCAACTGATAGTTAAAAGATAAGGAGATAAATAATTAAAAAAAGAAAACTGCCTGTCCGACTGGCGATACATGTTTATCTTGGGAAAGTTGAAATAAAAGGATAAATATTCATAACACTTACATTGTTTTAAAGCCCTGTATAAAATATAGAAGGGGCACGGTGGTTTAGTGGTTTAGCACGTTCGCCTCACACCTCCAGGGTCCGGGTTCGATTCCCGTCTCGGCCATGTGTGTGTGGAGTTTGTGCATGTTCTCCCCGTGTCCCAGGGGTTTTTTCTCCGGGTTCTCCGGTTTCCTCCCCCGGTCCGAAAAACATGCACGGTAGGTTGATTGGCTCCTTGGAAAAATTGTCCCTAGTGTATGAATGTGTGTGTGTGTGTGTGTGATGGGTTGGCATTCCATTCAGGGTGTATCCTGCCTTAATACCCATAGACGCCTGAGATAGACACAGACTCCCCGTGACCCGAGGGAAGATCGGATAAAGCGATAGAAGATGAAGGAATGAATGAATGGAGAACTTAATCAACGTTAGACTGCATCACATGGCATTAAAGGAGGAAAAAAAGGGCATATTTTGTCACGTTTTAACTCTTTATGTAATGTAACCGGTTCTGAAACTGTTCACACAACACACACACACACACACAGTTAATAAAATCAGATTAAATATGGTCCAGTAAAACGTTACGGATTTGAGGAATACCTGCGATGCATGTATGTGTTTATTTTTTCCACGAGCGTGAAAGCATCTGGCGGTAAATACCTGACGCATTCCATTCTGCCTGCAGTGTATGTGCGAGTAAATATTCCTGGGTGTGTGTGTGTGAGTGTGTGAAACAGAGAGCGCTCGAGTCAGGAGAGTTCGACCTGTGTCACATGGTCCACGAAAAAAAAAAAAAAAAAGGAATTACAAGCATGTGTGCAGGGACTCGAGGTATACCGTGTACACACACATACACACACACACACACACACACACACACACACACACACATACACAAAGGCTCCCGATGTCACGTCTACAAACGTACGGCGAATTAACTGACAAAAGCCGAATTCGTCCTGTCATTCCGTCGCTCCCTGTGTCTTTTTTTTTTTTTTTTTTTTGTAGACACTTTCACACTTTCCTGCCACTCGCACGTCGCTGTTTGACACAATTTCCTGCAGCTTTCGCACACCGCTGTGATTTCCACAGGAAAAAGAGAAGCGTTTGTGAAAACACACACAAACCCTCCCGTCACACACACACACACACACACACACACAAGTGTAATTTCCAAGAAAAGCAAACACCACATCTTAGACTTTGCACAAAACAATTACTGGGTTTGTTTGTTTGTTTGTTTTTTAACTCTTGCTTTCCTCCTTTTTCTTTTTTTTCGCAGTTACCCAACATGTTCGGGAGCCTGAGCTCCACCGTGATGTCACTGATGATCGGCTCGTACGCGTCGTCCGCCGTCACTTTCCCCGGAGTGAAGGTATGAAGCAGTGATTTGGGTAAATTTGGCATCTGTATGTATTTTTTTCATTTTGTACATATTGTGGAACAAGTAGATTATCATCAGGACGCAAAAGCACCCAGTGATGTTCCTGAAGTGGGGAGAAACTCTTCTCAGGACAAGCAGAGGTTTTAAACGCTCATGAAACCCAAAAACACACATTGGGTCCCCTGTGGATATAAACGTGTTGCTTAAAACAGTCATAAAAGAATGAAATTTATCATTGTAATTTATCTTAATTATTTATAAGTGGAAGAAGTTTGGTTCAGGGCGTGTGACGTAGGCACGATTTGTCATACACACGCCATTGGGTCGCATTAATGATGAGCAAAGTCATCAAACGGTGAAACCAGTCAGGAACGACAGAATCAGAACTTTAAAAAATGTTTTTTGCTTTTTTTAACGATATGCACAAAATTAAACATGATTTTAAAAAATATGCATTATATTTTATTTTAAATAAATAAATAAATAATCCCACGGAAAGATGCGAAACATGAAAAGAGTCCCAATACATATTGATCATAAAGGAAAACATGTTATAGCAAGTAAGAAATGGGAGAATGGGCAAAAATGCACCAGGCTATCTTAAAAATACGCCGTTAGCTCCGAAGCAGAAGCCCAGACCTGGTTAACCGCTTGTCCAGTGGGCTTCAAGCCGATTCCCCTCTTAATAAAACGTGACGCAATGCATGTAAGTGCTGCCAACATCTGGTTTTGTTGGTTTACGACACAGATGTGGCGCGCATATCGTGAAAAGCAAACTTTTTCAACACGAGCCTGAATGTCTACAACAATGACTTCCACTCGGCGCATCACCCATTCTTCTGTCTTGCACAATTCGCAGCATGGTGCGGGTTCATGCCCGCACTGTACTCGAACAACTCCACGACAGGAAGGGCGTGTTTGCCTCTAATCGAGATGGAATGAGGTGTGCGAGAGCCACGGGGCAGGTTTTGTGTAGTGCAATGCTTTCTACGTGTTGCATCAGATATAAGGGGTGACGTTTTATCCCACAGTGATATGCGAGGTGGACGAGTTCCAATTCCCCCCTTCCTGATTCTCTCTTTCTCCTCTTTAGCTGATATTTGATGCCGGCGTTCCATTCACCGTGATCATGTGGGTCTGGTCGGGTCTTGCCGTCCTGATCTTTGTCAACTGCCTGCTGAACTGGCCCGTGGAGCCGTTTCTCACGCCCGATGAGATGGAGGAGATGTCAGTGTTTTTGTTTTTATTTTGATTATTATTCATTCATTCATTTTCTACCGCTTTATCTGATCGTCTCTCGGGTCACGGGGAGTCTGTGTCTATCTCAGGCGTCTATGGGCACTAAGGCAGGATACACCCTGGACGGAATGCCAACCCATCACACACACACACACACATTCATACACTAGGAACAATTTTCCAAGGTGCCAATCAACCTAGCGTGCATGTTTTTGGACCGGGGAGGAAACCGGAGAACCCGGAGAAAAACCCACTGAGGCACGGGGAGAACATGCACAAACTCCACACATACATGACCGAGACGGGAATCGAACCCGGACCCTGGCCAAACGTCTAGTAATAACGACGCTCTTCATAATAATCAGCAGCAAAATTCAAACATTTTTCATTCTCTACATCAATCGATTCCAATATTTAACGTTTTTTCTTTAATCGCACAATTGTTTTCAGACGTTTTCAGCGTACCGTAAAGGAATACTTTTCATGTTTTTAACATTTTAGAGATATTTTCAGATTTTATAATTATATACATTTCACTCACTTTCTGTCCCTTGGAGAAAATTATTGATTCTTTACTCTGGAAATTATTGTTCATGTATGAATGAATTTCTTGCTCATTTCAATGTTACTTTTGTTTAAAGTGTAAAATATAGGACGTGGCTCCTTTAAGAATTGTGTTCCGGTTGCTTTTCCATATAAACTGGTGATACGGTGTTTAGGTTATACGGAAGCGCTTTATTGCGTTCAGTAAAAATGCGCTTTATTGCAGTAATACGGATTTGGGAATGCGATGCGCTTGCGTAAGGTTCCATACGGTAATATACGCTAATATAGTGAGGAGATCGTACCTGTTGTGAATACGCAGCGAGGGGGGCGTCATTCGGGGGGGAATTTAGGAAGCGTGAGTGGATGCACTGAACGTTTATTTATTCGTTTTGTGTTCGGGTTTCGTTCGTTCGCACAACACGACGCAGAGTGACGGAGCAGATCGCTCACAAAGTAACGCACGCTGCGTTATAACACGTTAATAACATTAGCGCCGTTAAAGTCAATTTGCGTTAACGCGTTATTAAGTTTGACATCCCTGGTTAAAACTTTGTTGTATTTGCAATAATATTTGCATCATTTGAAATATATGTTACAGGACGAAGATGCGCTCCGGTGATGACTCCCAGAAACACACGCTGACCTCAGACGATGAGAATAAACTCGATCAGCTCGACCACTCGAATGACAAACTGATTGATGCTGCTCAGGCAACGAGTATGTTATATCCGCGCACACACACACACACACACACACACACACACACACACACATCAAGGTTGTAGCCTAAGAAAAGACAGTATTGAAGTTAAACATGGACTTTGGCCCCCGTGCTGTTTGCTCCGTAAGCAGTTTGCAGGTCAGAGATGGCTGTTTGTGCAGGCCGACTAAAACAATACAAATTATAGCTGGAGGTAGAAAATAGCAAAGCAATAAAACCATGAATTAAATTTATTGTGTGAGATTTGTTTTAGTAATAATCGTGAATTGGTTAAATCGGAGGTCTCGTAGGTTCATGCAAGTCGACTAAAGCTTTTCATGGACTGAGACAATGACAGCAGTTTTAAAACTAATTTTCTCTTTTAGATTTTCTATATAAGATTCTCAAAGGGGGGTCTGAATAGCCAGACCTGCTACTTAAACCAGCCTTTAATAACGTCTGAATTCCAAACCTTATTGGTTCTTTCATTTCCAGTACCTCCCTTCAGGCTTATATATATATATATATATATATATATATATATATATATATATATATATATATATATATATATATATATATATAGTATATATATATCCATAAATATCCTAATAAATATGCTAATTATTATATTTTGGAAGGCAAAAATGAATGCCGAAATCATACATACTGCAGTTAAGTACATCATTTGAATGGCAGGATTAAACATCAGCATTTATTATGGAACGTTCGTGATCCTGTTTCATGGATTTCATCTAAATCTTTTTAACTCCCAGAGTAAAAGTCATTTTAAAAACATGCTCTTGATGTAAATGAAAATCACTGATTTCAAATCATTATATCAAAAACACTCCGAATAGCCCCAAAACATATGCAAATTATAATTGTGCACATTTTAATACGTCTGGTATTTGAATAGTTGGAGGCGATGCATTGAATAAACGACCTTTATTCGATTATTGCAATGTGTCAAGATTAAAACGCGTAATTATCCGTCTGAACGTTTCGCATGCGGTATATTTCCTAATAAAGCAACGGGATTTAACTCCAGCTAACCAGAGATAAACGTAACAGTGTTTAAGGTCGCGTCACAGCGAGTCTGTGTACAGCATTCACGAAACCACCAGAAGTCACATGACGGATGGAATCACACACGAGAAGGCGCTAAACGTAGATGCCAGACGCAAACGGAGGCAGAAATGTAACATGTTGGTATTATTTGCACTAAAAAACGGAGAAAAAAAGAATCTGCGTCCGATATTTAAAATTCTTTGAATACGATTTTTGCACAATGGTTAAATCGTTTATCGATTCCGATTCGTATCGATTACTAGATCACAATACGCTTATTACAATAATCACACTAAGCTTTGTCTTCTGTGTTTACAAATAATAGCCACCCTTTTGAACACTTCTCACGCTTGTAAACTGATGCTTAGATTACCATATAAGGTCCTGGAAGATTGGATGTGTGGAAGGTCCTGGCAGATCCCGGATTATTCCATTCTTAATCTTAAATAACCACAATCGTAATCGATTCCCAACCCAAATTTGCACTACTACAGATTTACTATACTATATGTACTATTTACTATGTGTATTTTTCATTTGCAATTTATTTGTGCTAAACGCCTTCCTTCCTTTCTCGTTCCTTCTTACAGCCGCCGTTCCTTTCCGCCGCTCCGTCTTTTCCCCCATCTTTTTGTGGAGTCTGATCACCATGGGGATAACTCAACTGCGTATCATCTTTTACATGGGAGCCATGAACAAAATGCTGGAGTTCATGGTGACGCATGGAACATCCGAGCGTAAGTTTACACGTACACGAGGATATGATCATACTGAGACACTGAGCTTCTGTCTCGGTGTTACGGCGGTGATCCTGTCGTTCAATCGCTTTCTCTCTTTGCCCCTTTCAGCCTCTGAGGAGGTGGAACATGAAGCCGCGGAGAACGGTAAGCAACGATATAATCTTTACTATTTCATTCCTACATTTGGCCCCAATAAATCACAGTTTATATATTATATGGAGAATATATATATATATATTATATTGTATATTATATATTATATATACAGAGAAAAGACGTTATACCTCATGGTGTGAGCCGTGCTGTTACTTTTATAAGGAATCGCCCCGCGGAATTCCGAACCCGGGGCCAAAAAGCGGGAATTTTTTCCCATAGAAAATGAATGGGGTTGAAATTCCTCACAGTTCGGGCCTGTGAGCGTCCGACATGCACATATGGCAAATCCACTCGTAGGGGGTCCGGAGTGGATCACCATCATATATCTCCCGAACCCCACACAGGTTCGGAATTTCGGGAAATCCGCGACATTCCGGCCCCATAGAGAATGAATGGGGAAATGTGACGCTCTGCTGTTCGGCCCGTGTTCGCCCGACATGTTCGCACATGTGACATATCCACTCGTAGGTGAGATGGAGATGGACACGGTGTCACGTAGCTGCAAATGTGAAAAATCAGCGAAACTCGGACACAGGGTCATGTGACATGTCTAAACGCTCGGCACATCGACCGGAGTCGAGAGGATAATTTGATGATGTCACGTGCGTCACTGGCCCCGCCCCTATCCCAAAAAACGCCCAAGACGCCCAACACTAAACGACCTAACATTTCAAAATCAACATTAAACAGACCAGGCTGTAAGGGGTTTGCATCCCATGTCTATTTTCATATTTATCCTTTTTTTGCACTACAAAGGCACAAAAAGAAAAGTGGACGATCTGTACCATATCGATTTGCATAGCATCATATTTTTTTTCCATTGCATTGAATCGCATCGTGTTAAATCGACTCTGAATCGTATCATAACGGAGTGAATCGAATCACATGGCATGAGTAGGGAGGTGTGTGGGAGGTGGTTGTAGCCCAGTGGTTAAGGTGCTGGACTCTGGACCGGAAGATCACGGGTTCAAACCCCACCACCACCACCAAGCTGCCACTAGTGGGTCCTTGAGCAAGGCCCTTAACCCTCAATTGCTCAGTTGTAAGTCGCCCTGGATAAGAGCGTCTGCTTCGTATGAATCTATAATATCGTCACGTCGGTTTGTTATGGAGACGCACGTCGTGATTATGAGAAATGATTAGTGTTTGAGGTTTTTGTTGAATCTAAACCTGTACGTCCGTGTTTCCACAGTGAGCTTTTATTCCTCCATCTTCGGGACCTTGCAGCTCCTGTGCCTCGTCACGTGCCCTCTGATCGGCTACATCATGGACTGGAAGATGAAGGAGTGCGAGGAGGAGCAGGGTCCAGCCAAAGCAAAGAAAAGGTACGAATCCGTGAGCGTGCACGAAGCTTATTAGTGAAGTACCGACGCTTAAAGACGCTCGCGTTCGTCTCGTCCCGCAGCGTTTCCGATTCCGAGCCGAAGCGCGACAGGAAGATCCAGAAAGTGACGAACGCCATGAGAGCCTTCACTTTCACCAACGTGCTGCTGGTGCTGTTCGGAATCATGTCGCTTATTGACAACCTGCCACTCCAGGTAAGCGCAGACGCCCGCAGACGCATAATTACTCCGAGCGGTAACGTACAGCTTCCTCACTGAGAGTAAAATAGCGCACGGTCAGCAACTAAAGACCACCAGAACCGCTTCGGTGCTCCTTGGCACACATTACCTGAGCTCAAGTCTGATGCCCCGAATATGTTTATATGAATAAAGGAAATCCAGTGTCTGAGCCTCGCTGATCTTCTAATGCTCAAAGCGCAGATGATCCTCTTTCAGCTGTGTTCCTGTGTGTCTCGTAAAGATACATGGGCTTTTATTTACTTGACCTTTATAATGGACTCAAAATGAAGAGTGTGTGCGACTGCATTTATCGGTCCGTCTGAAAGATAAATCCCACCGTTATTATGACAAAATAATGCTAACAATCACAGGCTGATGTTATTATGGCGCGATTAACGCAGCGTGCGTGACTATGTGAGCGATCTGCTCCTTCACCCTGCTCCTGTGTTGGCGAATGAACGAAACCCGAAAATGTACTAGCTGCGCATTCACAACAGGCATGATCTCCTCGCTATATTACGGTATTCAGCGTGCACAGCTCTCGCCAGATTTCGGAGGGCCGTCCTGTTCCCGCTATTTTCCTGTTCCCGTGTTGAAATGGCCTTCACAATGTTGCACGCTGCATCTAATGAAAATAATACTGCACTCCGTCTCCTTTTGATAATAATCTCTGTACCTGGTCCGAAAGGGAAGGTGTCACGATGTTCTAACGAAACTGCAGACTGTTTTTGTGTTCGGTCCGAATCACCTGGTCAAACGTAAGCCGCGTGCCATTAATTACTGGTGTTTATTAGC
>JACRUU010000004.1:7838785-7858785 GCA_030449085.1 Kryptopterus vitreolus
ACACACACACCTGACTCTCCAAGCCATGTGTGATTTTTTCCCAAACTGTTGTCACACCGCTGAAAGGTGGAGGATCCTAAACATTATATACAACTTTATACTAAAAGGTTTAGTGTCCCAATACAGTACTTTCTCTCTTCTTTCTCTCTCTCTCTCATCTCTCTCTCTCTCTCTCTCTCTCTCTCTCTCTCTCTATATATATATATATATATATATATAGATATATATAGATATATAGGGAAAACATAAAACATTCCCACATCTATCTTTCTGTGGATTTTGCATGAACTAAACCCGTATTGTTCTTCCTGAAGACATCCGCTCAGTCCGTGTTGTCCTGATGCATGCTGTTTAAAACATATAAATATCAAAACAACCGTAGCAGATGCTCAGTATGGGGTAGAGATCCGGTCACTGTGCAGGTCACAACATATCATATTGCTTTTATCCTAATCAAATTATTCATTCATGTTAAACTTTGTGACCTGGCAATAGGGGGAGGAGCTATCCTGAATTAGGCCACGCCTTAATTCAGGATAGTGGGAGGACTGGGATCAAGACTGAAGGAATACAGTATAAATAGATTTAACCAGACTCTGAGTTTACATGGAAAATTCTTTGGTTTTAATGCTTGAAATATTTTTTTTTCTTCCCAAAAAGATCAACAGCATCTAATAATAAATGCAAATGTCTTCTATGTGTGGATATAATACACTAAAATAAAGTTTTCTTATGCAGTATATCTGCAATGACGTGTCCTTTTTCTCCCTGTAAAAAAAATCCGAGCATTTTGTCGACCACGTTTGCTGAGGCTAGCGCAAGTCTTAGTGTACTGTACTGCCCTCTAGTGGTGAACGAGCGATTGTACTTTCATTCATTCATTCATCTTCTACCGCTTTATCTGATCTTCCCTCGGGTCACGGGGAGCCTGTGCCTATCTCAGGCGTCTATGGGCATTAAGGCAGGATACACCCTGGATGGAATGCCAACCCATCGCAGGGCACACACACACTCACACACACACACACACATTCATACACTAGGGACAATTTTCCAAGGTGCCAATCAACTTACCGTGCATGTTTTTTGGACCGGGGAGGAAACCGGGAAACCGGAGAAACCGGAGAAACCCGGAGAAAAACCCCCTGAGGCACGGGGAGAACATGCACAAACTCCACACACACATGGCCGAGACGGGAATCGAACCCGGATCCTGGCGGTGTGAGGCGAACGTGCTAACCACTAAGCCACCGTGCCCCGCGATTGTACTTAATAATACATTAGTGGCGTTCAGAACTTTAGCCATAAAATCCCACATTGTGTAAAAACACGCTTTAGAGTACCAAAAATTTATTCAAGTCATCAAACAATGAAGAAAGAAAGAAAAAAAATGCTGAAAACGGAAATGATATGTAATCAGGGTCAACATCATCTACAAAAATCATACTGTTGGCACACATTCTCTCACTCGCACACACACACACACTATACAGTGTCTATCTCAGACTATTGCTGTTGGGCTGAGAGCCAGTGATCCCTGGGTGATCGGGACTGTGGCGATTCTGTGACAGAGAGAAAAAGAAAGAAAGAAAGAGAGAGAGAGAGAGAGAGAGAGAGAGAGAGAGAGACGGAGGAAGAATTAATATAAAATTCCCATTATTATTTCCACATCATCCTTTTCTTTCCTCTGAATATCACATTCCGGTCCATTTTCACTCCCCATTTCTTATTATGATAAATTGTTGTGGGAATTTTGCTTCACATCCTCCCATTTTGGACAACGGTTTGGAAAAGAACCACGCACGGCTGGAAAAGGCCGGTGTGCCAATACTTTTGCACAGGCGGTGTGTGTGTATATATAATACCATTTTTAAATAATAACCCAATAATATCCTTATAATAAAATTTTGAGGTTTAGAGATGAACAGAGCAATTACACGTGCATAACACAGTCTATTATCTTATTATAATGCCAGGGGGCGGAGCCTGAGCCTGGAGTGATTATTTCTGCTTAAAATAATTTGTCATGTAGACTAAAAGTGTTCATAATGTTCTATTAAGAGATATTGATGCTTTATTATTGAATGGACTAAACGCTGATGATGTCACACTCGGAGGTTACGGCGCCTCGTGACTGTTAAAGCTTAATTAAGACAAATTGCATTAGTTATTTAAATTAAATTAAATTTAAAATAAATTGGTTTATACACTGAAAGCATCTTCGTGTCCCTTATCTTTCCTCCCCTACTGTGCACAATACCTTTTTCTTCTTTTTGTCCTTCTTTTTCTTTTTGCGCTCCGGGTCGTCGTCTCTCTTTTTCTTCTTCTTCTTTGGGTCGGAATCCGACGGCGCTTCTGCAGCGAGAAAAGCGCACAATGATCACGCTGCACTTTATATAATTATTTATATAATTATGTGAATTTACCAGCGATCCATTTCCCAGATTAATAGTTACATATTTTCAACACATCCCTTTTTTTTAGGACTTTCTATAATAATCAGGATTTTCCCGAGCCAGTGAAAACTCGTTAATGGTTTAATTTGCCTTTTTGATGTTGTTGTTGTTGTTGTTTCGTATTTTTGATCAATGTGTACGTCACCTGGTGGAATGGGATCCTGAGGTCGATGATGTCTGTGTTTGTGTTTGCTTTTCTTCTTCGGAGGTTGAATGTGCATCAGTCTGTACTGCTCTGGAAGCTAAAAAAAAAAAACAAATGATACAAAATTTGACCAAATATAAAATACAGCGTCCTCATATTAATGCAACTGTGTATGTGTTTGCTGACATGGCCGACTGTTTGATGTATCAGAGCTCCATAAATTATCCGTAAATATTGTGCATTACCCTTAAACAGTGTGTTTACCAAATATACTGTTTATTTTTTCCTTCATAGATGAAATGCTGCTGTAGGTTGTTGCACAGTACTGATTCATTGGCCATCATTTGGATCAATTACCAGTTAAATGCAACCTTATTGTGTGTGTGTGTGTGTGTGTTTACCGGGCCGGTGTGTAGTCTAAAGCCAGTAAGCATCGCTCCGGTCAGCGGGCTAAAGGAGTTCCCACACACCGGAGGTTTCTCTATGAGGGAGCGCAACGAACTGCCGTCCTGAACGCCCGGAGTGTCTATCATACCTAAAAACAGACAATCAGATTAACAACAGTGCATTACATTTACAGTATTTACATATAAAGTATATGCATGTGCTTTAGTGCATGTAATGCTATACAGTTTAGTCACGCATTCTTCATATACAGACTAAATAATTCAATTAAAGAGCAGATATAATGAGCATGAACCCATAGGAGATGCAGTCCCGTACTGCCGAGTTCGGTACAGTTTAACATTCAACACTTCACTAAATAATAAAGTGCATGGAATGCTGTAGTGTTTAGTCATGCATGTTTCAGTGAAGTCCCTTATTGCATGGTTCAGTGCAGTTATACATACAACACTAGAGTAAATAATGAAGTGTGCAGGACCAGACACCATTTTCCCTCGGGTCACGGGGAGTCTGTGTCTATCTCAGGAGTCTATGGGCATTAAGGCAGGATACACCCTGGATGGAATGCCAGCCCATCACACACACACACACACACACTCACACACACATTCAAACACTTGGGACAATTTTCCAAGGTGCCAATCAACCTACCGTGCATGTTTTTTCGACCGGGGGAGGAAACCGGAGAACCCGGAGAAAAACCCGCCCTGAGACACGGGGAGAACATGCACAAACTCCACACACACATGGCCGAGACGGGAATCGAACCCGGGACCCTGGAGATGTGAGGCGAACGTGATAACCACTAAACCACCGTGTTCCCTGCTATGATATATAATAAATAATAATAATAAAACTACTACTACTACTACTAATAATAATAATAATAATAATTATTATTATTATTATTATGGAAACAGCACTAAATGCACATGTTATAATCCCACCCCATGTTTGTACATCTCACCTGGTAATTCTGGCAGGAAGTTGCTGAGTTTTTCCTTCACCTTCTTACCGCAAAACTTATTATACGCATGTTCCAGGTTATAATGCGTGATCAGGTTTGTGTTTCCCGTCAAATCGTTTCCAACTGATCGAAACAAAACACAATTCACATTTCTCACATGCGATCCAAAGGAAACACGGTGTGTGATATTAATATGGGATTTACCAGGCAGCTCCCGGAGTAAATAAAAAGGCTCGTTGATGACGCCCGGCTTCCGAGGTGTAGGCCCGTCATCCCCGAGCTGTCCTGAGAGCTGAGACGGCACCTGCGCTGCGCTCTGTGGCATCAGAGGCGGCGGCTTTCCCGGTCCGAAACCTAGAGCCGTGGAACTCGGGGGTGGCTGAGAGTCGCTTTGGCCGAAGAGAGTGGAAAATATTTCTGTCATGACTTAGAAAAATTATAAATTCTATTTATAAGCAAATAAATAAAACCGTTAAACATGAACGTTAAATCCGGTTCATGATAGTAAATACTGCTCTGGTGCTTATCGATACAAGCGGCACCGTAATAACCGGAATAAACGATACCACGTGTTTAAAGAGCGAGAGATTACCGTAAAGCCTGTATTATATATATAAGTAATATAAATATATAAAAGTAATCAAAAAGTATTTACTCATTTAATCATTTACTTTACTTTTCTAAAGTCATTGAAAAGTTACTCTACTTATTACATTCTGAATAGGGTCATTTGTAATCTGTAACTTATTACATTTCCAAATTAACCTTCCCAACACACACACACACACACACACACACACACACACACACACACACACACACACACACACACACACACACACACACACACACACACACACACACACACACACACACACACACACCACACACACACACACACACACACACACACACATATATATATATACATACACACACATTTAATACATTTAATAAGCTATCACACACAAAATTAAATATCTATCAAACCTCTAATTGTGTCTTTTAACCATGTAACTTTTTAAATTAATAATCTGAATGCGGCTAAAATGGAAACCACATTTGAAGGTAGATAACCTGAAATAATTCTGAAATCATTCAGAAGTTTTATTTTGTTGTTTTGTTTATGTCTGTGATGTTACCTGATGTTGCACCCACCTGGTGGGAACGCTATTTTGTTTTACTGTGTACATTTAATGGTTGGAATTACATTAAAAGCCTACCTGATTTAATTAAAAAGTTATACCTTATAAACTCAACGCACACGACAGTCAAATACAACAACAACAAAAAAGATTTAATACAACACATTTGACAAGTTAAAAAAATGATACAAGTTGGATTTAAAAAGTCAATTAAAATCGTTTTTTATGTGCGAATATTGATTTTGGTCCCTCGGGAGTTCAAAGAGATTCGAAATTTTCAGACGGACAAAGTGACGACACGAAGGATTCCAAATCAGCAACAGATGCCTGGAAAAAAAAGAGGAAAAAATAAAACAATAAAAAATAAAATAAAACAATGGAAACGATGAGTTCAACAATTTCTGCAACACATTATATTATATATTATAAACAGATATGCTGTTAATAACTGGTCAACTCTTTAGATCAAATGTAACTTTCAATTAAAAAGTGAACGATGTATACAAAAGACACACACAGACGGTGCAATATGTCCCCATCACCTTCCACTCCTCTACGGCCGCTGCGATGCGCTGTTCTGTGTGTACGATGGTGTCTCGACCAGACTGTACTCTCTGAGCCAGAGCCGCGTTCTCCTTATGTAGCTTTCTCAGCTCCCGCCGCATGTACTCCTCCTGCCCCTGATGATATGGAATCAACACGCTGCACACATCCTGCTCAGGAACGCCACTGGGTCGCCTACAAGACACGTACAAGTTAACGCCAATTGCTATGCGCATGCATGTCATACTTAAATAAAAAATGTGTTATGATGGTCATTACACGGCATCTAATAGAACCGATATAAAAGGGCGTACCATGCAGGCCCTGGTGTGTCTTTCGCCTGCTCTTCTAATCTATCCAACTCCTCCAGCTTCACCTGCAGGTCCCCTTCCTCTATCACTCGGTTTATGTCCTCCTGTAAATACAAAAGCTTCACATGCATTTCTGAACCCACTGTAGTAATAAATCCTGATCATCCACAAAAATGAGAATCCAATACATTATTATTAAAATGTCAGTAAACGCTTATAAGAAGCTAGAAATGATCAAATGATCTGCAAATACATGGTGATAAGACACGTGCTACCTGAATAGCTTTCTGCACATCGCTTATGAACTGCTTGTGGATGACTTCGGCCATTTGTTGATTCTGCTTGCAGAGGGGATGGAATGAGTGGGCAAACCTGTTGAAACTGAACCAATGCACACAAAATCAAATGAAGACTTGATTTGTTAAATACAAATATAATATAATTATCAACACCCGAGTCCAAAACGTACTTAAGTGCACAGTTGAGAAACAAGCATAGTGTATTTTACCGATGATTAATTAATTAATTAATTATTATTATTTATCCATCTCACATGGAACATTGGACCCAATATAATTCATTCATCCTATTTTATTAGCTGCAAAATAACATGTAGGTTTGCATCAGTACAGTAACAAAATGTTCCCTTAACATTGTAAACTATTTTCTAATTATAATCTAATTTTTATAGTTAGAAATAACAACAAAATGACTCATATGTGAGAACCGATTCCCATCCGAAGATTCGCCTCAAAGAGCCGATTCCTCGCCTAACGACACAGCACTGATACGTTCCCTGTACACCTACTCAGTGCACTAATACTAATTATAATAGGGTTAAAGTATATAAAATGACCGAAGTATATAATAATTCCCAAATTAATAAGTAATAATAACAACAAAATATTATAATATTATATACACACATATATATATATATATATATATATATATATATATATATATATATATATATATATAAAACACGGCGATGTGAACATGACTGGAATGAACACACTCGCAAATGAGAAAAGGGTCAATTTAGCATTAAATTAAATTGAACATTTAAGTAGAGAAAATAAAACTTGTTGTTGTTGTTGTTGTTGTTTATTTACCTAGCATCTGCTACAAGCCTCTGCAGGCTTTTCTCCATGACTTTATTAAAGACTTTCAGTCTGCTCCGCCGTGGCTCGCATTTAACCGAATCCACCGAACTATTCTCCTGGACTCCGGTCTGTGCTGACACGTGTAAACCCGTATGTTCACTGGTTTGACCGGAATCTGTTAAACTGGGTTCGTTGGAGCGACACCGGGCCGCTTCGTCCTCCATCTTTTCTTTCCTCACGATGTTGACATTCACATCTACCCGCCAAGACTCACTGGGACGGAAGCCGTAGTAGTTCATGTCGTCTAATGTCGAATCGCGTTTTTCTCTCGCGTTAGCACGTTCACCTCACACCGCCAGGGTCCGGGTTCGATTCCCGTCTCGGCCATGTGTGTGTGGAGTTTGTGCATGTTCTCTCGTCCCGTCACCCCCTCTCCCCGTGTCTCAGGGGTTTTTTTTTTCTCCGGGTTCTCCGGTTTCCTCCCCCGGTCCAAAAACATGCACGGTACGGTAGGTTGATTGGCACCTTGGAAAATTGTCCCTAGTGTGTGTGTGTGTGTGTGTGTGTCCTGTGATGGGTTGGCATTCCGTCCAGGGCAGGGGTGGGCAAACTACGGCCCGGGGGCCACATCCGGCCCCTTGGTCCTTTTAATCCGGACCGCTGAACTGCTTCGGCTTCTTTGCCGCACGAGAAGAATGTATAACCGCACAGCAACGCTGATGTTGTTGGAGTATGCTCAGTGTTAAAAATGAAGGAAAAATACAGCCATTTTTTTTGTTGTTTCTTTTCCTTAAATAGAATATCCTTATTCTTAAGGATAGTGGGTAGCCTAATGAACATGATGATATTTAACACTCTTTACAAGAGAAATATTGAACATAAGTTACGTTCAACGTTATTGTTGGTTCGGCCCACGAACACACCTCAGGTTTCTCATGTGGCCCTTTGGAAAATATAATTGCCCACCCCTGATCCAGGGTGTATCCTGCCTTAATGCCCATAGACGCCTGAGATAGACACAGACTCCCCGTGACCCGAGGACAGATCGGATAAAGCGCTAGAAGATGAATGAATGAATGAATCAGGATCAATTAACTAATAACAATCAAAACCAAAAAAATAAATAAATCACAAATTACTTAAACACTGCTTAGTAATTATACAGTATGTTAAATGCATATCATATCATTTATGACTTTTAAAATATTGAAATAATTAAACATTTCTGGTAAATTAATCTAGAGTCTATATTTCAATGAATTTTTTTTGGCAACAATTAATCTTGTTGAGTTGCGTTTATCTTATTTTAATGAATATTTTTGGTTTGATTTTGATTTTCTTTCCTTTGCTTAATTGTATTTACATTTGGTTCCTTTTTAATGGATTTTATTTGGTTAGTTTACATTAGTTTCATTTTCCCAATGTCTGAAATGCAAGGTTTAAAAAAAAATGTCAAAAATGTCCAAACAAATGTCAAGAAGTAATATTCCAGTCCATGTGGGCACCCATGAAGATATAAAAACCACACACACACACACACACACACACACACACACACACCTGTCGCTGTCCTATTTCTACTCCTCTGCCTCGTCCCACATTGCATGCACTTTTTTCTCTCTCTCCACAAAGCTGCATGAAAATGGGATTAATCACAGGTTTGTTCACATTTCTCTTCCACCTGCCACAGATTTATAAGTGGCTCCTAAAGCCACATTATTTGCTGTCGTTTCTTCTGTCTGTGGCCTTCCTCGCTGTGCGCAAGTGTCCGGGTGTGTGTGAGCATTTGCCCTCTCAGAGAGAAGACGGAGACTCCTGCAACTATGACTGGGTTAGTTAAACATGCTTCACCTTACAGGTTATTAATATAAGCTATTTTCCACTTATACAAATATACTGAAAAATGTAATGTACGTATCTAGAATACTTTAGTATTTCTTAATCAAAATGAACTTTCATTATCCAAATATCCTCAATCTGTATAATACACTATATTTCCATGCTGAAATGTCTTACAGAGGGAGCTGGAGATCCTGATGTTCCTCAGCGCCATCGTCATGATGAAGAACCGCAGAGCAAGTGAGTGCTTTTCACACACCGACCAATGATATGCAGATGGTGTTAAATATAATATATAATAGTCAATTATATTCAGATAAACCTCTGACACTGGAGACACCTTTCCAAATTGAAATATTAATGATTACACATTCTTAACCCACACCACAGAAGCACCATTTAGTTCTGAAAGGTGACATTAATTAAGGGAATTATTCTTTTTTTCCCCTCTGTATTATCAGTAACTCTGGAGCAGCACATCGGAAACATATTCCTGTTCAGTAAGGTGGCGAATGTGGTGTTGTTCTTCAGGGTGGATCTGAGATTCGGCCTCCTCTACGTCACACTGTGTGTCGGTAACAAATCACATATGACTACTAATTAAAATACATAAATAAAATATGTAGATATATACATACATATACATATATGTATGATATAATAAATATTACACATTTGACCAGCAGGTGTCACTCTAGGGCCAAAAGTGTGTCGGTAATACGCCATAGATAGATAGATAGATATTTTTTCATCATTAATATTATATGGCTACACTTATATAAACACACTTTTGGTGCTATAGTGACACCTGTTGGTTAAAGCTATAATATTTGTATATTTTAAATGTGTTTAGATAGATAGATAGATTTTTTTGTATCTATTTTACCTTTGACCAACAGGTGTCACTATAGGGCCAAAATTATTTGAACACGTGACCAAACGTTCCATGTGTTTGCTTTACTCGTCTTTACAATAAATGTTTGGCTTTAATGTTTGGGATTTATTACATGCGTTTAACCTTTTTATGGAAGGTTGTGAATGATTTGAATGGTGTGAGGGCGGAGCATTTATGTTGGGAGGGTGGAGTCATGGGTGTGTGGTGGTGGTGGGGGGCGGGGCTCTGATCATTTCCACTAAAACCTGCATAAGCCATTGTTTTTTCACAGCATTCTTTGTTTACAGAGGCATTTTTTTGCTGGGAAAAGTCTAGACTTCTTATTTCCTGTGGTTTGGGCGTCCACATACATTTGGCCATATTATGTATTATTCGTTTGTGGTAATGATCCTGTAAATATGAGATATATATTGAGATATATGCGTGCTGCAGATAAGACATACATTTATCATTCCTGATCGATTTGATCGACAGTGTTCCTGATCACATGCAAACCGCCGATCTATATGGGTCCGGAATACATCACGTACTTCAACGACAACACCATCGTTGTGAGTAAATCCTGGTTTAACACCATTTTATTCATATATTGCTACAGTATGACGTGACTTTGTGACATTAGGAGGAACTGGAGAGGGACAGTCGAGTCACATGGCTTGTTGAGTTCTACGCCAACTGGTCTTCAGAGTGTCAGTGTTTCGCGCCCGTTTTTGCCGAACTTTCACTGAAGTAAGGACGAAACGCAAACGCGTAATGGGTACGAAGAATTTGTAAAAAAAATTTAAAAAACTCGTGCAAAATGCTCGTCCTATCTCGCAGGTATAACTGTGCCGGACTCAGATTCGGAAAAATAGACATCGGACATTACGCAGCTGCTGCTGAGAGGTGAATGGCTTTTTGGTTGAGGTCTAAAGGGCTAATAACTGCTTATAACACCATTATCGCGTTTTTATGTTCAGGTATAAAGTAAGTCTCTCCCCACTCTCCAAGCAACTACCCACTTTGCTGCTGCTACAGGGAGGCCGTGAATTTATGCGTCGCCCCCAAGTGGACAATAAGGGAAGAGCAGTGAGCTGGAGTTTTACAGAGGTAAAGTATTGCGTTGGGAGATTGTATTAAGGGGGGGGCAAACTTTTTGACTCAGGGTCCACATTGACTTATAACATTTGACCGATGGGGCAACTGCAGATGTATACATATCAGACATTAGACATATAAAAGGCATTAATGTTAATCCTCAATATATCACCTGGTGGAAGGTCGGGGAATTACAGGACAGGAATTTCATTTTATAGACAATTCTGTACCAATTTCCAGCAGGCCAGATGTGGCAAATGTTTTGACATCAAATAGGATTAGACAGAATTCCTTTAAGAGAAGGTATGGGATGGGTAGTATTTTGGGATGGGTAGTATTCGGATAGAATTGTTTTCCTTTTCTTGGCCCAGAACTACGACAGCATTAAAGATCGAGAGCATAGAAATGGTTCTCATTGCGGTCACGATGTTTCTGCAGGAAAATATCATCCGCGAGTTCAACTTGAACGAAATACTGGAGAAATGTGAAAAGCTCGGCAAGGGGCGGAACGAGACTGTAGAAGAGCTGGGCTTTGTTCCACAGGACCAATCAGATGTAAATCCACCACCGATGGAGGGATCGGAGAGCAAAAAAGACAAATAAAAATCCTGAGCGAGTGATTTATGGAAATTGCTGGTTTTGTAATTCCGAAGCAAACCTGATAAATTATTTAAATTCTTTATGGACACCTTTAAGCTACAGCATTCATTTTACTGTAGCAACATACAGCACCGAGGAATACTTCAATCCGATTGGTTGAATCTAATTTTTGACAACAGCGGTACTTCATGTCAAAAGGTTTGTATTGATAGGATTAATAATACTTTATGATTTCTATTAAAAGAGCTGCTTTAACATGAGCATTTAACATTGAGCTTTGTGGTCCTCGTTTACATTTTTTTATTATAAAGAGGAAAAAAAAAAGATTTTTCTCATTTATAAAAAATCTTTTTTTAGCCAATTAAACACAAGACAATTTTGTCAGGATGTGATTTCAGTGGTAGTGGCAACATCAAAAACGGCGTCGTATTTTCCTTTTCCTACAAACTCGCCTTTAAACATACACGAGAAGAAATTCAATAAACGAACCCATCATTTCAGTGTTGCAATATTATTTATTGTTTTGATGGAAATGTACCGGCGCATATGACCAGTGACATCTGCATTAAAGTAATACAGACAGGTAGAGAGAGAGAGAGAGAAAAAACCCATCCTCCACCCTTTAATCCTTGTCCTGTTAATGTGCGTGCGGGTAAATGAGTTAAAAAGGCTTCATAAGGCCGTGGTGGAAACGACAAAAGGCTATCAGGAAAAAAAATACTTGTGTGTCAATGCTTAAGCTCCTCGGACCTCAAAGCTTTAAACGTGATGCTTAAATATTCTCTTTACCCCACACACACACACACACACACACACACACACACGTGTACATAGCAGAGTCTCTGAAGAGGTTTACAGCTGGAATGTGCTCTAGTAGAGTAGTTTGAGACATCAAAAATGGTTTCTCTGCCATTTTCTTATACGCAATCAAAACACATCCACACACACACACACACACACACACACACGCACACACACACACACACACACACACACACACACACACCATTTCAATTCGCAAGTGATTATGGTCAGAAAACATTTCATAATCCCTCTCTGGACCATCTCCACTGCCTTTAAAAAATAAAATAAAAGACAAAACAAGAACAGTTCCCACTACGCATCCAGCATGTATTAACACAGGACCAGAGCACCCCCTTCTGGCCAGTGATTGAAATGCATCCATCCTGATCGATGAATAAAGAAGAACCAATAAAAAAAAAAAAAAAAAAAAGATCCGCAGCTTTTCACAAAATACGTCCAGTCTCCAGATTGTTATTTTTATTGTGCTGTAACGGTTCAAGATGTTGCACTCGCTCCTATTTGTCTAGTCAAAAAGAAGGTCCCTGACTACACTTTGTCTCTTTGGCTGTGAACTCCAGCTCTGGATCTGAGCGGCTGATGCAGCCGTCTATTATCATCCAACACAACAAATAAACAAACTCAAAAACGCCGTGCCTATGTGCTACTATTGTGAGCATTCTTATCAAACATATTTAATAAATCTTACAATATACTTTATCAGTACCTGTATAAAATGTGTGTATATATATATATATATATATATATATATATATATATATATATATATATATATATATATATATAAAGAAACATAAAAAAATACAAGTAAAATGATAGTCCAGAGAATGCAGGGAAAACAGCTTGTGATTTTCTTTTCGTTCCATTTGAGTCTATGAGTAAATATTCAAACATCGATGTCTGGAAAATCGGCCTTCATGGATACAAATTTTTTATTATTTTTTTTTTAAATCATGGAGATCCATAAAGGTTACGAAACCTCGAGCCAGACTTTTCAATGCCTAATCCATTTTTAAGCATTTCCTCCTCTTCAGTGACGAGTTTTGTTTTCATTGCAGTCATTGATTTTTTTTTTTTTTGGCTTAAATGGATGATCTGCTTATCCTCCTGTGAATCATTAAAAAAAAAAAAAAAAAAAACGCTCATACTGAAATCTCATAGGTTGTTCCTCCAACACCGCTCACTTTCTTTACGCCGCCACCGCCGCCAGGTTTGTGCGCGTGGCTGCTGGGATTGGTCAGTCTCTGCCTAGAACTGGTTGGTCGGAATAAAAAAAGAAAGAAAAAAAGATGTTAGTAAAAGCATCGGTGCATTCAAAAAGTATTTACACTTCTTGAACTATTCCATATTTTCACGTGTCAAGATGAAACTAAAATGATACGAGTAAGGGGGGAATAGCTGAAGATTCAGAGCTTTGAAAGGAGGGACCCGATTGGACTACCGATCTCGCAGTCAAAGGTGATATGAAACGAGGATCATGCCATTTTGGTGATGTTTGATCTCACATAGAGGTTTTATCCTAATAAGTTGATATTTACCCTGTGACAGATTTAAGATCCATGACTGACACGCGAGCATCTTATTGGCAGCGCTTAAATATTTTATATATTAATATAGAATATTTTGTAAAATTATTATTTATTTTGTAAAATGTATTTAGGGTTCAAATATTTAACAGCAAGAGGTCAACCAATGAATTGCCACCTGGAGTTTGTTACAAGAGCGACCTCTAGTGGCGAATTACCGACATCACATGCTGGTTTTAAGACGTGAGACTGAACACTGCAATATTTATTTTTTTTTACAAATTATAGAATTACATTTATTCATTAATATAGTAATGTTTATTTTATTTAGCACATTTATGTACTTAATCTGTGTGTGATGTTTGCACATGGTCGCAGAACGTTTATTGAGAGAGTGAGAATGCGTCATTATTATTAAAAAAAACAATTCTCCTACCTAACAGACACACTGTGTATTACAACAGCGGGTGTGATACATGCGGAGTGAGATTAAAGCATGCATGTTTTATCATAGACACATACACACACACATACACACAACAACACCGACAACACACATTTACAGTGACGAACAAAAATGAACAAAAAGAGACAAACCTTAGCACAGAGACAGAGTCATCCTTAACGGTCACAAGGCAGGAGAAGTGAGGGAGAGAGAGGGAGAGAGAGAGATGGTAGAGGAAGAGCAGGCGGATGAAAGTAAAGGAGGGAAAATGGTCGAACAAGAACACATGGCAGACACACGGGCAAACGAAGTAGTGGCAGCAGGAGAGTGGAAATAATGTGTGTTAAGAAAGGATACATAGAGAAAGAGTGAGTGAGAGAAAAACAGAGATATTAACCCAAAAAAATAAACACACAGAACCAAACCGCAGTAGGGAAACAGAACTTTTCCATTATTGAAAGTGAGACGATGTGTGTGCCTGGGGGGGGGGGGGGGGTGAAGGAAAAACAAAAACAAAAAAGAGGGGGGAAACTGCGTCATCTATGGGCGTTACTCACTTTGATGCAGAAGTCCCACCCCCTGTGTTATTCGGGCATTGCCGTAGCTCCGCTCCACCCGCGTAGGATAACGATTTGCCCATAGGATTGCTTCCTGGGGCAGGACCGGGAGGCGGCGAACCTAAAGAGCGTGCGCGTGGAGAAAGGGGCGGAGCTCGGGAAGGGGGTGGGCTCGTTGGGCGCAGGAAAGGTCTGTTGGGGGAGGGTCTTAGGGGGGCAGGGCAGGCCTGGAGAGAGCCCTCCCTCTGCTGCGCAGACAAGAACGGCGAGGTGTAACCCATGATGGGTGGAGCCGCGGGGGTAGAACCGAGCGAGCGCGGGGGAACCGGCCTGGGCGGGGACAGCTCGGGAGCTGCCGACTCGAACTCCGGACTCTCGGAAGGCGTCAGCAGGCTGTCGTAGGACAGGCTGCCGTTGCGTGTCTGGTTGGCCAGGCTTTTATAGCTGGTGGAAGTCGTGCCCTCGGACAGCAGTGGCCCGAGCGCATTGTGGGTCGTCTGAGCAGAGCGGATGCTGGAGGAGCACGAAGCCACCGCCGAGTGAAGGATCGTGTCGGTGAAGGACGGATACGACCGACCTCCGAGCGCAGACGGCCCACCCGTTCCCCCCGAGCCTGCCTGCTCTGCGCCCCCCTCCCCTCCCCCACCTGGTCGCCACCCAGAAATCCCCCGGCCCGAAAGACTAGGCTCTGAGCGATAGCTGACGTGCCCGGTTGACAGGGGGACGGAGGGAGACTCAGTCACGCTGTCCCCCCGAATCATCTGAGAGAAAGACACACACACAGGGAGAGACAGTATACCAGACGCTCCAATCAGCAGCAGCACCAAAACCAAGGGGAGGTTTAAAGATCATGTGAAACAGAAACAAAATACTCCAGATCATCTCGGATCAGGCAAATGGACCAAAGAAAGACACGTCAATCGTGTCTGACTGAAACCACAACAGCAACTAATGCGTCTACGTCAATTTTATTTTAATGGACATGAGCCAATATTCTGACAAATACTGGTGTTTATAAATGTGTCATAGGCACACAGTGGTGAACCATACTTATTAAAGCACGATCACAAGGTTTTTACGCTTATATTCACAGTATACTCATTATATACATTTTCATCCATTCAAATTAAAACACCACATAATAATTATAATGTTTTTGTTTCACATCATATTTAACCAAAGGGGCAGGAGGGCAAAAAACAAAACAAAAGCAGGAGACAACCCTGAAGACTGAGAGATTCACAGATGACAAGAGAAAAATGTAACCGCACAGCAACACACAGCGCACACAAACACACACAGCGACAACTTACTCAGTAATCGTTTTCTACACAATTGTTAGGAGGTAACAAAAAGCATAAAAACAGATATCCTTATTTGGCACAAATATAAATATTGCAAAAAAACAAAACAAACAAACAAACAAAAAAAAAGGTCTGATCTTTTAAACCAGTGCGTGTGTGTGCACGCTTTTCCTACCTTGTGTATGGAATGTGTGTGGTTTTTCCCCGGACTGCTATAGGACGGTCTGTATTTATATAACGCCGGCGTGGGTGGGGTTTCGCTCAAGAGACTGCTCTCTGATTGGAAGATATTGAAACCATCAGGAGGCAATCGAGATAACTCAAATTCACAGAATTAGCCTCCATTTTATAATACTAAAGGACTAAAGGATCTATTGCGGATGGGTCAAGGTGAGGAACAGACCTTCGTTGTGTGTGTGAGGCAGCCCTTGGTATCGATGGTCCGGTTTTGGAGGTGGCGGCGCCTCGATGTCTGTAGACTGACTTTCCATGGCCTCCAGACTGCTCTTAGACTAAAACACACAATTTTATTAATGCAGGTGTAGCGAAAGGATAATCATGTGGGGTGTGTGATATTTACAAAAAAAAAAACAACAAAAAAAGAAGTATTATTAAGGATAACGTTAAGGATTAGTGTGGACAACTTTCTGATATTCTCAAAGCAGTGACATAAAAGGTCATCAGTTCAGATCCCACTACCGCCAAATTGCCATTGTTGGGTCGCCCACAAAAAATTAAACAAATAAACAAAATATTTAACCTGCAACTATAAAAACGGACCAAAAGTACAACAAGTGAATGTATACCTGTTGGATACCATTATCCAGGACTTTAGCAGCGAGCTGTGCTTCTGAAAGTTGAGGCCGCAGAAACGGAGGCTGAACCTGCAGTGTCTGGGTCTGCTTCAGCCTCCCTATGTACCTGCACACACACACACACACACACACACACACACACACCTCAAAATCAATACTATGCCGGTACTACATAACATAACATTCATTTAAACAGATTTTAAAAATTACACTGACCTTGGTGCTTGTGAGCTACAAAGCACATGGGACACGTTTTTACAACATCCGTGTGTGAACGGGTTCACGCCCCCTCTGAACTTCCCTGTAACCTGGGAAAGGGAGAAAAAGGATGAGACACTTTTCTATCCACAAACTACGCTCAAAACCTACTACACACCCATACCTGTTCGTTTGTTGTTCGTCCTCGGGATACCAGGACAATGTGGAAACCCGTGAGTCCCGCTACTGGGACAAAGAACAGACCTGCGATACACATCACTGCCATGCTGAAGCGCGTGTTAGGGATTAATCGTTTCAAAAGTGCTGTTCGTATAGAAAAGTCTTTCCTTTGCGAAAAGTGCTGATGGAGACAAAGTGTGCAGAAAGTGCATAGTGTGTAAATGTAGCTTGTATCGGGAGGCTCTTTATTATTAGCGCTGTCAAACTCACTTTAACGCCACTAATATTATTAACGCGCAATTAATGCAGCACGCATTACTACTGCTCCTTCACTCTGCGGTGTGTTGGCGAATGAATGACAACAAAGACATTCTGGACAAATAAAAAAAAAACCCAAATGAATAAAGAAAATTCCTTCCCTGATCATTTCAACAAGCAACCAAAACAGGAACATAATTCTTAAAGGAGCCACGTACCATATTTAACAATTAAAACATCCACTAACAATTAACATTGAAATTAACAGGAAATGAATAAGTGATCAAGAAATCGATATTAAAAAGAATGATTTCCAGAATGAAATAAATATAAAATAGTCATTTTATTTTGAAGAGAGAACCTTATATATTAATAACGTCCGTCACCATTAGTTATGGCATTAAAAAAATGTATGGTGCAGAAAAATATGGGAGTTAATAGCGATGAAATATTTGAATCTATTGACAGCCCTACCTTATATACAACGTGTGTTTTGGGGGAAGTGTGAGCAGCAGGTTAGGGATGGAAAATGGCAGCTAAAATGACAGGGATTTGAATGTGTCTGCGATTTGTGTCGCGGTTCATGCAAATCACCCAGTAGAGGATGAGTTCTCTTTTGAGATGTTGTAGCTCAGTGGGTAAAGCACTGGACTAGCCCTGAACTCTGCTAATGCCGTAAACGTAATGGTGTTCGATTCCCTGGACGAAAAAAATTTCTGTGCTTTATTTTGACCCAGAGACGATTCACAACCAAACCCATGTGGTATAGAACACACGTATCGAGTGATTTTTGCCTTTCGATCTGCAATATGAAAGAAATGATGGGGTGGGTTAAAAGGATACGTAACTCCCGAGTGCACTTCATCCAGCTGTTCCGTGTGATAGAGGATGTACAGCAGGCTGAATCCAAACACACTCATTATGTGTGTAGTGAGGGATAACAGGAATAGGAAGAAATAACGGTAATTCCGCCTCCCTATGCAGTTATTCACCCATGGACAGTGATGGTCAAACTCCTAAAATACCAAAAGACGGAGATGTTAAGCAGACGTCTGAGGACAGGACGTGAAGTGCGGGGCCGATCGGTGTGAAGGTGCGCGTACCTCGACGCAGTTATCGCACACGGAGCAGTGCGAGCATCGGGGGGGTCTGTAAAAGCGGCACGTGGAGCACCACTTCATGCGCACCTGAATGCCCCTCACCTCCACCGTCTTATAAAGAGGAGCCCGGAAATCATCCTCCTTGTCCTCATCTTCCTCCGCTGCAAAACACACATAAATGACAGGGTTGCGAATGGGACGGCGGTTTTATGGTAGTTTTTTTTTCCCTTCTATTTTACAACTTGTACCTCTAGGGAAGATGCCTGGGTCCATAAACGTGGCCATGCAAAAGTTGGCCAGGGTGAAGAGGAAGACCACGGCGATGCAGGCAGGAATGGAAGAAGAGAAACGCTCAGCCAGCCAAGGACAACTACACAGAGAGAGAGAGAAACGAAAAGAGAGGCGTTTGACTCTCTACAGTCACAATAAGATTCGGTCAAACGAGCGTAAAACCAAGGCGCTTACGTGAAGCACAGGAAAAGTGTCGTAGATCCAACGAGGAAAATAGTCGCCGCGGATACAGGCACATAGCGACTTGGACGAAAGCGGTGCAAAGGGGAGGGGTCTCCGAGAGCCCCACCCACACTGAGACTGGCAGGCATTGGGGAGAAACGGAAAGCTTTTAAAAGCGGACGTGGGGGGGGGGGGGGGGGGGGGGGGGGGTGGGGGTGCTGGTCGTCCGCTTGCCGAGATACGGGATTAAAGCGCTGTCATTGTAAAACGACTTTTAAATAATAAAAACAATACAATAGAGCGAGGCATTATACAACGTAATGTAAAAATACAGGTTTAAAAATCAAGGTGCATGTAAGCAAAAAAACAACAACACTCCTCTGATGGACACAGTGCATCGTGTGCTTATGCATAAAAATACATATGCGATAAATGATTGAACGGTGATAAAATAGATCTATATTTTCGTCAAAAAAAAAAAAAGTACAAATTTATATGGCTTGACACGATTTGGCAGAAAAATTTAAAATCAACTAAAAGCTCTTTTTAGTGCAAATCGCTTCTAAGCCCTGTGTTTGGGTGATTGTAGAGGGAGAGGATGAAGAGGACCAGCAGCAAACAAAGCAGTCATTGATGCAGGAAGCCCAGTTAACTGATTTACAGTACAGGACAAGGCAAACGTTTCAAAGTATGTGAATGGATGAGATAAAAATGTCCAAAAAAAAAATAAAAAGAAAGAAACAATGGAATGAAATAATGAGTCAAACAGAACAGGGGTCAATGAAATAAAATAAATAAATAAAAAAAATCTGCCACAGTCTCAGCAGGAGCCCCGGCGCCCGCTGGGATTGGC
>JACRUU010000004.1:7863785-7888785 GCA_030449085.1 Kryptopterus vitreolus
GCCAGCACGGTCATCACCTGAGCCTGAGTGTCCACGGCCGTGACTACGATGAAGCCACAAACGGGACTCTCTAAAATCCCCCTACTGCGGCTCTCCCCCCCCTCGGTGTCGTCCTCCACGCAGCTAACGCTCAGCACGTGATGGGTCAGGTCACGCCCCGGACTCACGGGGACTAGTTTCAGCTGCGTGTCGTCCTGCGACATTCCCAGCGGCAGACACGAGTCCGGAATGGAAGGAGCCCCGATCTTGTAGATGCGCACGTCCGAGAAGCGCACGTCGAAAGCGTGCGGGTAGAAGGAAGTGCCGCGGAAGCCGTAGAAATACTCGCGGATCTTTTCGTCGCGCGTCTCGCGTCTGCAGTCCTTCGAGCGCTCCACCACGCCGCCGGATTTGGGCAGGAGCACGACGCGGACGAAGTGCGGCAGGTCGCGCTTCAGCTCGTTGTAGAGACGCTCCTGATCCAGCACCAGCACCACGTCCACCTGGAAGGCCGACGCGCAGTGGACCAGCGCCTGGTATCCCGAACCCTTCACCCAGCCGCACGTGTTGATGATGCAACCGCCGACGCTGGCCTTCCGGTTCACCTCGCAGCGCTGCGAGAACACCTCGGCCAGACATGACGTCAGCTACGCCCAGAAAAGAGAGAGAGAGAGAGAGAGATAAGTAGGGCTGCACGATCCTCGCGAAAATGCGAAGCGCGATTTTTCTCAATGGGAATTGAGATCACGTTTTTTTTCAATAAAAATGTACTGCACTCAAGTACAAACAAACAAACAAACAAACAAACAGGACAGTTAAAGTGCTGAAGTTACAAAAACAGTCTATCAATAACTATTCACAGGTGTTTATATTTTCTCGCTTCTTTGATGCTTTCGGCCGCTCGCTCCATGTTCAGGCTTTGTTTCTCCACTATGGGCTTTAAAAACGGCGGTACGGAGGAATACATCGGAAATACGCTGCCATGCCGACCAATCACAGACCTCGCTCTCCGCGTCGACGAGGTGCCCGTCAGGATACGCCATAGTCTCGATATAGAAGAAAAAAACGACAGATGCTCAGAAGTGAATCGCCGCCGTTTAGAAAACGAGATCGTGTTTGTATGGATTGAGACCGTGATTCCCCCCGATTAATCGTGCAACCCTAAATATACAATTATATTAACACATTCATTCATTCATCTTCTACTGTTTTATCTGATCTTCCCTCGGGTCACGGGGAGTCTGTGTCTATCTCAGGCGTCTATGGGCATTAATGCAGGATACACCCTGGATGGAATAGCAACTCATCACAGGGCGCACACACACACACACACACACACACACACACACACACACTCACACACACATTCATACACTAGGGACAATTTTTCAAGGTGTCAATCAACCTACCGTGCATGTTTTTGGAGCAGGGTGGAGGAAACCGGAGAACCCGGAGAAAAAAACCCTGAGGCACGGGGAGAACATGCACACACTCCACACACACATGGTGGCCGAGACAGGAATCGAACCCCGACCCTGGCGGCGTGAGGCGAGCGTGCTAACCTCTAAACCACCGTACCCTTCCCCCAAATATATTAACACATCAGATATAGACATCAATATATGAACACACCTTGTTATAGAGTTTGATATTGGTCCCTGGTGTTGTGGAGCCAAAGTGGAAGACTAGAGGAGCCTGGACAGAGAAACCTTCTTCCACATCTGCTGGACGCTCGATGTACAGCGCCGACATCGTCCCCGGAACGGACACCTGAAAACGTAAAAGATTACAAAAGCATTGTCCTGTAGTGCGGCAGACTTGCCTGGTTATGCTATAATAACAGACTTCCCTCCAGCACATTGTCTTACACTGCTCTGGCCGACGTCCAGCTCCACCAGCGTGGGCCTCCTGCCCAACCTCACCGCGTAGTTCAGCAGCAGACGACACACCGTGGATTTCCCCACGTCAGTCGGTCCCACCACCATGACCTACACCAGTGGCGAAATTGCATGACATGTCTGTACCTAATAAAACGAGTAGGAAATTATTTCGACATGAAACGGGTCGTACCCTCGGTCCTCTCTCGTTGTCTCTTTCGGCCTGCCGTCGCATTTGCTCCAACGCAGCGTGTGTGTTGAGATACAGCAGCATGGGGGTGTCTTTGGAGATGTACGCTACCTGCATACGGCGAAAGGTTAAATGTATAGCGTCACAGGTTACACATCCACCTCTTGATTCTTCTTTGACTATAATAAATCATGTGTCGGGGAGGTGGGTATAGTATTGGCCTTCGGGACTGGAAGATTGCAGGTTCAAATCCCAGTACCACCAAATTCCCACTCATGGGCCCTTGAGCAAGGCCCTTAACCCTCAAATGCTCCCTTGTAAGTCGCTCCGGATAAGGAGACCTATGTCTTACTGAAAATATATATTATTACTGATCAGAAGATAAAACAAAAGATTCTTTCATTTGGATGAAAAAGAGATTCAACGAATCGAGTCACTAAAATGATCCGATCTTCCGCATCAGCATAGTAATGATCGGATCATTTCAGTGACTCGATTCTTTGAATGTAGTGATCGGACGTCCATGTCGGTTTGATGCCGAAGAAAGAGTCGTCTAAAAGAGTGATTCTATAACAAGAGTGATGCTTTATAACAGTGCTTGTAAAGGTTGGTCATTGGGCACGTGCGACATGCAATAACCTGCATGCATTGTGCACAGTATAACCCGTCATAGGGAGCAAATAATCGCCATATGTACAGGACACAGAGCCGAGTCTTTTATCACGTGACTCCAATGGACAGCGCATGCACAGGAAAAAGAATCGAGTTGTTCATCTCACGAGTCGTTTGATCCGAGTGACTCACAGATGCTACACAATGCGATGATTTTTTAAAAAACAATAATTATGTCACATATTCCACATTTGCAGTATTGTATACAGACCTGCTTATTGAAAATGCACCGTGTTATTTCTGATCAAAGGAACGAAATGATTCATTGATTTTTAAGATCCAAAGAACCGAGTGATTTAAAAATGATCCGATCAGGTGTTATGACGGGTTCTGTGAACCATCCATGCATGTGTAGAACCACGCACGTGTCCACCGTCTCACCTCGGTCTTGCCGCTGAGAGACAGGCTGCATCCCTGCCACGTGGACACGGCGATCTTCGAACCGGGTCCGAATGTGTACTTCTTGTTCCGATTCAGTTCGGAGCCGAACACCTCGGCCAAACCGGACAGCAGTTCGAGTTGCACGCGTTCTCCGGCCTCGACCTCAAAGCGCAACTCGGTCTCTTTCTCCAGGTCAAACCGTGAGCCGCCTCCACCCCCGGAGCCTCCCCCGGTGCTCGGGCCTTCCTCCCCGGCTTTCTCCGGCGCTTCTGTACTCATGCCTGCGGTGGAGATCAAAGAAATCCATCCACTTCCTAAACATCCACCATAATCACTTACCAAACATGTTTACACCTGTAATAACGCGTAATATTCCTTACTATTATTATTATTCCATTTATTTATTTATTTATTTAATCACACAACAATCTCATTCATAAAAACACGCTTACTGTTAAGATCCCAAAAATGTCCAGCTTGTTTTCCAAACCCCACCAGCGTCAGGAAACTCGGTCGCAGAATGATAGCGTCACGGAGGCCCCGCCCCCTCCCATTTGTTTTAAGACACTTGATTGTATAGGCGTAGTGAAAAACAACAAAATGCATCAACACAAACATGTTTTTATTCTTTTATCCACACGGAACACGTACATACGCACTTTAACATGCCGAAAAGTCATCATCACACCGCTGATCTTTAAGCGAAATGTTGTTTAAGGCACAGAAGTGTACAAAAAATGTCATTTTATTTACTTTTTGACCATTAGAATTGCTCTTTGCTGCGCTCTCGGGACAGATCTCTATCCCGACGAATGCCGTTGGGAGGAATCGATTTAAACTACGCCAGAAAATGTGACTGATAATCAATATCTGTGTGAATGATGACAAACCAAAGCAGGTTAGAACTGCAAAACAATGTTAATTTCCCATATAAAAAGCATTGAAGCACACAAACATCAAGAACACGATAGCAGTTTAACAGCATATAGAACGTCGGTCTGTGAACTTAAAAAGAAGGTCGACGGTGACGAGGAGGAAGCAACGATCCGGGACAGGATGCCGAACAAATCATCAGAGGACAGACTAGGACTCGTCCGTTTGGTCCGTCCTCGTCATTACGCATCCATGAACCCCCGAGACGATGAACTGAAAATGGAGGAAAAATCATTCCTGCGATGTAAATTATGACTTAAAAGGATTTGATTTGGAGAATTCACACGATGGTGAAATACATTAAAAGTCCACACAGACGTTTCCTCACAATATTCCTCTACTTGCTCTTCAGGGCCTCGTCTAGTGCGGCTACAATCACGGGCGGCTCCGGAAACTTCAGCTTACGGGGAGGACCTTTTTTGATACCGGTCCACAAAACCACCTCTGTGGAAAGAGATTATACAAAATGAGCGCTCTGGTTGAAGTATAAGCTGTTCATGACCTTATGGAGAATTCCGAAATTTCCCAATTTGTTTCCTTCTGCACAGTCACAGAATTGTTGTGAAAATCTTTATGGTGACTACATTCAAAATAGAAATAAATAATATATATATATATATATATATATTTCCCCCCCCCCTGGAGGTATTTCCATGCATGGTTTCCGTGTTATGGTACTTGGTCGTGAAAGTACCTTCGTTCCCATCGATCAGCGTCACTTCAAAGCTGTTGCGGCGAGGCTTTTGGGGGTTGAGCAGCACGCGGAGATCGGGACGCGAGGCCAGGAGAGCCTCTCGCACCGCGTCTGCATTCCGCCCATACACACGTCAGCTTTTACTGAGTGAGCAACGAAAACATTACGGATACACACCAAGACTTTGAAAGCATGAATCAGAATTACATCCACAGTTATTCATCTTCTAGCGCTTTATCCGAATCTTCCCTCGGGATCACGGGGAGTCTGTGTCTATCTCAGGCGTCTATGGGCATTAAGGCAGGATACACCCTGGATGGAATGCCAAACCATCACACGACACACACACACATTCATACACTAGGGACAATTTTTCCAAGGTGCCAATCAACCTACCGTGCATGTTTTTGGACCGGGGGAGGAAACCGGAGAAAACCCCCCCGAGGCCGGGGAGAACATGCACAAACTCCACACACACACATGGCCGAGACGGGAATCGAACCCCCGACCCAGGTGGTGTTCCTCATCACATGCATATAAAACAACTCCTTAATTCTGTTGAAAAAAATCCACAATTTAATGTCCCACACGCTTCGCCACTCCAAACTCACCAGTGTTCGATGATCACTCTCAGGCCTTCATCTCCCTCCTGTTCAACCTCATTTCTTTTCTCCTGCTTTGGCACGGGTTCGGCCTCTTCACCCTTGTTCGCCTTACGCTTCGCCCCACGACCTACACACAAAAGATACACTAAAGTATACAAAACACTATTGGGAGATATTTCAGAAAAGTAGTTTGGGGAGTATTTGGACACCAGACATACCAATCTAATCTCACACACACACACACACACACACACACACACAACACACATATATATATATATATATATATATATATATATATATATATATATATATATATACATACACAAGTATATTTTGTTTATATATTTTTAAATTATATTAAGTTTGCACCTCGAGGTGATGCAAACTCCATACAGCATGTAGTTGAGCCTATCATATCATAGCATAGCATAATAACATTACAGTGCATCCCAATGACAGGTTATACTGTGCACAATATACTGCAGGTTATTGCATCTCACATGTTCCTATAAAGCATTATATAAAGATACATAAATATGGCCTTGTATACGTAATACCGGTAAATGAATATCTTACCTTTCATTCTCTCTTTTTCTTTATATATATATATATAAAATGCAATATTTAGAGAAATGCATCCTTCAATCTCAATGCTGATTTAAAAATAAAGCGTGTACCTGCTTTAGCACGCGCCGCCATTCTCGTGCAACAACAAGAGCAAAGTTTGGCGCGAGACAGTTTCACGGGAAACGAGCGGCCGCGCGCGACATCTAGCAGTGGAGAGGAGACACGACTGCCGTTAAAGCTCACCGTCCACTTTATTAGGAACACCTGCTCGTGCATATGCAGGGGCTTGAAATAAACCAAGCTTCGGGGGGGGGGGGGGGGGGGGGGGGTGGGGGGGGGGGGGGGAGGGGGGGGGGGGGGGGGGGGGGGGGGGGGGGGGGGGGGGGGGGGGGGGGGGGGTGGGGGGGGGGGGGGGGGGGGGGGGGGGGGGGGGGGGGGGGGGGGGGGGGGGGGGGGGGGGGGGGGGGGGGGGGGGGGGGGGGGGTGGGGGGGGGGGGGGGTGGGGGGAGGGGGGGGGGGGGGGGGGGGGGGGGGGGGGGGGGGGGGGGGGGGGGGGGGGGGGGGGGGGGGGGGGGGGGGGGGGGGGGGGGGGGGGGGGGGGGGGGGGGGGGGGGGGGGGGGGGGGGGGGGGGGGGGGGGGGGGGGGGGGGGGGGGCTTGAAATAAACAAAAAACAACAACAGATGATATATTTATCTTTGATTTCCTGCTGTAAGGTTTCCACCAGTCTGTGTCCATTCTCAAAGTGTAATCTCAAAGTAATGTGAACACATACATCAGCACTTGGAAATGCATTGGTGGTGAGAAATGTCAGACTGGTTTGACTAATTAATATTCATTAAAATGAATACACTGGTGTGTTAAGAGTAACATTAGAGCATGAATGTTGTTTAATCTCGAGACAAATGTGATAATTGTACATTATTAATCAATAATAATAGATATTGAAGTATGTTACTTTTACTCCGTTGAACGTTTACATCGTGCACTTTTACATTTACTGTAGTAATATTTCTAGTATCTCTACTTTTACTACACAAATTATATTCGCTGATGAAGTGGTAGCATGAACAGGGAGTTTCTTTTTTTACAGAATGCATTTCTAAAAAAAAAAAAGTATTCAAGGTACATCATTTATACTGAAATACCTTCTTGGTGAAGATGAATTTCAGTATTTCTTTTGGTAAACAGTGTATAATAATGTGACTAAGTGACTTTTCTATTTCCTGCCGTTAGGGGTCGCCAAAGAGCTCCGCATATTTGGTTTGGCGCATGGCATGTTTTCACGCCTTTCCTAACGCATCCCCTTCCATTTATCCAAGTTTGGGACTGGAACCAGGAATGAACTGGCTTGCGCAATTTAGCGGCACTTAATCTACATATCTGGGATTTAGAAGGAAACTTGGAAACCCAAATTAAACCCAAACAGACAGACACTAAAATAATCGTTCATTTATGACGTCATTTAATTTTGTGCCAATACAATCAACAACAACAATCACATGCAAAGCTGCAATCAAATCCATCCTTTTCTTCATATATTAAACCTGACGAGAGAATTGCGTTTCATATTCATTTTGCAAATTGAAATTACAGCAAACAAATTTACATGTAACTGTTATAAACCATAATTGACAGAAAGCAAGTGCTGAGTAGGGCATTGTTATATCTCTAGTGCTTTGTTTGTTCGTGAGCTGCTGAAGGAATGATAATGGTAAATCCAGTTCCTTTATCCAAAGGTGGTGTTGTTCCAGGCCACGTTGGATGCATCCATGTCGAAAAAGTTGATGTAGATTCTGAAAAACAAAACCCATTTTGATAACAGCGAATTCTGAGCAACTCGTATAGCAACAGTATACAAAACCGAAGCCTGATAACAAGACCATGTAAAAGGCATCACATTTTTTGCACGTTCCTTTTGTCGATAGGGTGACAAACTGGGCCAATTAGCTGCATGAAGATTTACTTGGTCCACAGACCAGGCAGGACGTTATGAGCGATAAACGGAACAACACTGATGATCTCTTCATCGTCGCACTTGTTCGTGGGTGGGAGATATTAAGCAGAAAGTGAACAGTAAAAAGCTGCCACTTTTGGTGCCCTTTTCCATCACGGCCCTCCTCATCATACTTTATCCTTACATGTTGCCAGTATTAAATACCATGTAATGTCCAGTGATTACACGTGTACCTGTCTGGTGAGATGCCCAGGTGTTTATTCAGCATTCCCATAAGAAGTTTGGAGTACTGTTTGTTCTGCGAGCCTCCGATCTTCCCGATGCTGTGGAGGGAGCAGAGGGCACATGGGTCCGCTTTGCCCCCGAACATCATCATCTGATCCGGGATGATGTGCACAGCGATGTACTTGTAGGAAGAAGAAAAAGTATCATATGCATATATTACATCCACACACACACACACAAACAAACACACACACACACAAACAAACACACACACACACACACATACACACACACATATATATATATATATATATATATATATATATATATATATATATATATATATACACACCCATATGCACACACGCCCGTGACCCATGCACACACATTTATGCATGCATGCATGCATACACCCATGCACACACACCCATGACCCACACACACACACACTGGCCTATTTAGTTGATCACTAGCTCCCACTCACATTGGCTGGTTTCCCCGTGGCTTTAGCAAGCTCCTGGGTAAGCTCAGACATGAATCCTGCAGGAACTGCATCTTTCGAAACATTTGTATTGACCACGAACATCGGCATGGCGCGAATCTTCTTCAGTAACGCAGTCCAAAGAAGAAGGAAAAAAAGAGGAGAAAGAAATCCGATAGTCTTCTTTGGAGTTCCGGGATAAAGTGAATCACCGTGTGCACGTTCACCGTCCACGCGTTTCCAACAAGCCCCGCCTTCTGTGCTCTTCAGATCCGCTGATTGGACAGCAGCAACGTCAATCAAATCACCGTAAAATATTTAGTATTAAACAAACCCGGTAGGTCCAGAAAGTACGTACATACTGTAGAAAAATACAAGTGTCTACATTTGCATTTTAACTTTACAAAGTTATAATATTAAACATTTTTTGGACTACCGAAAATAATGGAAAAGTACAGCAATAAAAATAAAATGTATATATCAATTGCCCTATTGTTTTATTATTCTCTTTTATTGATAATATTATTATTTTTGTTATAAAAACAGTGTTTTCATCCTGTATTTTTAAATAGATCTACACTGGATATTCAATAAATAATATATAATATAATAATATATAATATAATAATAAATAAATGCTTATATACATTAGAAATTTTGATAATAAAATGATCAAATACACTCTCTTTTTTTTCTTGTTCCTTTTTTCCTAATACACAAGAATTGCATTGAAAGATTGCAATAGAAATGGAAAAATAAATAACACTTTTTTTTTCAAAGCTTCCTGCTCAAATCATCGAGTAAAATGGGAAAATAAATCAAATAAAATTCTGTATTGTCATTGCACATGGTACAACGAATTTAACTTTGAGTTTTCAAAGTGCATGAAAAACATATATAAACAAGTATGAATCTAAAATGTGCATTTTAATTGACCTAAAACGATTTCAATATTATTTGCAATTTCATTCTCTGTTTTTTCCTCCTGTAAAATGTTTAATTTATATATTATACGTCTTACATTCACACACAGTGTCACTTATTCGATTCGGAAAATTATGATTCCACCTTCTCTAATACTTACGAAACCAAATGGACGCGCATGCGCATGTCTGCGTTTCAGGAACAATCCGGTTTGGTTTCAATTTACTCTCAGTGTGGAAGTAGTGCGCACTGCGTAGGGTGTAGAAAACATTATGTAGTACGGTACATAGCGCACTTATAAAGAAAGGAAGGGGTGTTTTTGGGACGCGTCCCGGACCGTAGGCGAGAATGAAAAAGCTGTTGGGTTGAGAAGGTGGAATACAGCGGCTGGGTTCCTGTTCGGTGTGAGCTTATACCCGTGTGAAAGGGTTCGAAGGGTAAAGAAAACAAAATAACGGATTATTTTGTATGTGAGTTGATTGAAAGTGTGTTTGAGTACAGTGTGAATATGGTGCACGGTAATGTATTTGTATGTGTGTGTGTGTGTGTGTGTGTGTGTGTGAGAAGTTTGATACAATGTCATTATTCGAGTCAATAAAAACACTATTAATTAGAGTCTTTAAACATGTTAGTGCCTGATTAAGCGCAATTAATGAGCCTTGTAGGGCGATTGAGAGCTTATGTAACCGAGTGCATGGGTTTGTTTTCGGGGCAAACTTTTCCCCCTGGGCTTCCTGACCTCTCGGATCGATGTTACCCCGTTAAAAAAAAAAAAAAAAAAAAAAAAAAAAAAAAATATATATATATATATATATATAGATATATATATATATAATTTGCATGAATATATTCTTGAAATATCCGTTATATAAAGAAATGTGTGTGTGCGTTCTTAATGCAGAGTTTTGTGCGTTGGCTTGCAGCTTTGCTGGTGCGTAAAGCGCCATGGCGGACTCTGTGAAGACCTTCCAGGCGCATCTGACCGCGGTGATGGACAGCCTGGTGCGCGCCTCGGTGTGTGAGATCACCAAGCTGTTCGAGGACACGGTGAACGACTACCTGGTGGAGATCTCGCTCAACCGCAAGGAGAACGAGGCCCTGAAGCTGCGCCTGAGGCTTACCGAGAACAAGCTGCGCAACGAGCGCAAGTACGGCCTCGCCTGGGCGGCCGGTCGGCGCGCTGCCGGCCTGCTCGGCACGGACGACTCCGGCACCGCGAAGAAGCGCAAACTGGAGCCGAGTAAGCGCAGGCAGTAGATCATTCACTCCTACTATTCGTACTAATGAGTTGTGGGTGCGCGTCTAAACTTCGAGATGTTTGTGCGACACAAAAAAAACACCGAGTGAAGAAGTGGAGTGTAATGGCGACCTACTCCTCCAGTTCTCATTTTCTTTCCTCCTCCTCCTCCTCCTCCTTCTTCTCCTCCCTCTCCCTGCTTCTTCTCCTCTGCTCTGCTCTGTCTGGCTGTCTCACTCATTCCACTCCCTCCCCCTTCCTGATCTCCTCTCCCTCCCTTTCAGGAGGCAAGCAGGCCAAGGAGTGGAGTGGTGGAGCGTGGGAGGAGGGGGTTGGAGGAGCGACGGGCGAGAGGAGGGACGTGTGCCGAGCGCGTCCACCAACCGCGGTGGAAGGAGAGGAGCAGGAGGAGGAGAGGAGACGCGTCTCCGGGGAGAGAAAGGAGGTGGCCATGGTTAAGGAGGAGGTGAGCAGCCAATCAGAGACAGATGCAGGGAGAGATAAAGGAGAGCGATGGCAGGAGGGAGGGAGGGAGGAGAGAGAGGGAGGGAGCGAAGGAGGGAAGCATGAGGAACGGTTGAGAAGAAGGAAACAAAGCAGGAGCTGCAGAAACGAGAGAACCTCAAAACCGAGATGAGTGCACAATGTACAGGAAATACGGCACGAAAAAAAACAGAAGCCTGGTTTGATGTGAAACGCACAAAGTTCATTAAAAAAGTTCAATTAAAAAAAAAAAAAAAAAAAAAAAAAAAAAAAAAAAGATATATCTATATATATATATATATATATATATATATATATATATATTTCTTTTGTTATGAAACTTCATTAGTCGAAGATAATAATCACACACTGATTCATTTTCCTTTGCCTCATAACCTGGATTAATATAACCAGCATGGAATCTATTCATCCATTCATCTTCTAGCGCTTTATCCGATTTTCCCTCGGGTCACGGGGAGTCTGTGTCTATCTCAGGCGTCTATGGGCATTAAGGCAGGATACACCCTGGATGGAATGCCAACCCATCGCAGGACACTCACACACACACACTACACACACACACACACACACACACACACACACATTCATACACTAGGGACAATTTTCCAAGGTGCCAATCAACCTACCGTGCATGTTTTTGGACCGGGGGAGGAAACCGGAGAACCCGGAGAAAAACCCCCTGAGGCACGGGGAGAACATGCACAAACTCCACACACACATGGCCGAGACGGGAATCAAACCCGGACCCTGGCGGTGTGAGGCGAACGTGCTAACCACTAAACCACGGTGCCCAATGGAATCTATTTCTGATATTATACCATTTTATTACCTTGCTGTACAAAAGAATAACGGTGTAGACAATTAATCATCCTTTTTTAATCATGCATATAATGCAAGTGCAATCTTTACTGTAGAGCTTGTGAGAGCACCTGAAGCCCGGAGTAGCTTCAGGGTCAGACAAGTGCTTTAAAACGGCACTTTTTATTAGTGACACCAGAGACCACAGAAAGTGGGCATTTTAACCAGTTTTGGAGCTCTCTATATTATATATAGAGTATAATGGTATATAAGAATCTTTAACATATGAACCTTTATTAGCAATATTTAATTTTAGTTTTATACAATGCACAATGTTTTAGATTTGTTTGTAAATCAGTCATATCCCCCCCCCCCGCCCCCGATTTTGTTACCATTTTCTTTTGGACTCAAAGCGAATGTTATCTGTATGAAAAGCCCATACAAGGGTTGGATAGACTCAAATGGACACTATAATTTTTTTCCCTTCAGTTCTGTGTTTTGTGTGTGTGTGAGTGTGTGTGTGTGTGTGTGTGTGTGTGTGTGTGTGTGTGTGTGTGTGCGCGCGCGTGCAGTATATACATATTGTACGAGTATATAAATGTACACTGCATGAAGGATGTGTGTTATTTCTGCGTGTTGGATCAGGATGACATGTACAGGTGCGAGTCGGTGAGGCTGCTGAAGGAGGCGCTGCAGATGAGCCAGGCCGAGAGCAACGCAGCCCACGGTGAGCAATAGACGAGGCGTATCGTTGTGTGCTCCGTGTGGGAAGTGGCAGCTTTGTGCTGAACAGTGGATTTTGCTTGGATATTATATCACATCCAACCACTGCTGAGAAAATCCAAGCTTTGCTTTTTCAAGAAATTAAAAGTAAAATTAGGATTTAAAATTTTATTACATTTGCATGCGTGTGTATGTCTCTCTGTGTGTGTGTGTGTGTGTGTGTGTGTGTGTGTGTGTTTTTTTTTTTTTTTTTTTTAATAGGAGATGTGGATCCCGTCCCGACTGTTCCTGTATCCGAGGTGTGGGAGCAGCCCAATCTCTCGGCCGCGCCTCCAAACAGCAGCGACGACTTCAGTGGGTTAGAAAATGCCCTAAAGGCTGAGTGCGAGAAGGCGGAAGCGGGACCTGCGCTGACCAGCCAGGCCCGTGCTGCCGAGCGATCCGAAGGCGTGGCGTTCATCGGCCTGGACGGTCTGTGCAGCTCTCAGCAGGACCCTGCGTCCTCAACATGTGACGCCGCGCCTGCTGACTCGGGCGCCGCGAGTCAGGGAGACGATAAGGAGGAGGACGAGGAGGAGGAGGAGGACGAAGAGGAGGAGGAGGAGGAGGAGTCGGAGTCGACCCGAGAAGGCGAGGACTTGCTACATTTTTGCCCGCAATGCGGTGGAGGCTTTAATTCCGCATCGGACCTGGCTGAACACGCGTGCCCTTTGGCCGAGGAGCGTTTCCAGTGTTCGACGTGCGGCCAGGCCTTTAGTCACGCATGGAGCTTGAAGAACCACGAGTGCGTACCGTCGGCCGAGCAGCCGCACTGCTGCGAACTCTGCGGGAAACGCTTCACACACTCGCGCTCCTTAGAGCGCCACCAGCTGGTCCACACGGGCGAGCGTCCGCACCGCTGTCCACAATGCGGGCGCAGTTTCAGTCGCCTGGGCAATCTGGAGCGGCACCAGCGCATCCACACGGGCGAGCGGCCGTACGAGTGCGGGGCATGCGGCAAACGCTTCAGTCGTATCGAGTACCTCAAGCGGCACCAGCAGATCCACAGCGGAGAGAGGAGCGAGAGGAATCAGGCGCTCGGCGACACCGAGCTGAAACACTGCTTTTCCAGCGCATGATAAAACCCGTTACACTCGATCCTAATCCTCCATCCATCTTTAAAGACCAATGATCCGTTCTCCTGAATGTCCTCGGACCTTCAAAACCGACGCTTTTCTCACACACACCTCACATGTGGCTGCACTATGAATATCACATATTTATCATTATTATTGTTTTTAGCTGTGTTTATGGGAAATTAGGGCTAATCGTCACACATCACAGGCTCACCAATATTTTCTCTAGTCACAGTTGTACTCCTTTTTTTTTACATTATTGTACAAGCGTTCTCTGAATTTAATCATCCGAAAAACAAAATAATCAGACAAGACCGCACATATATTACACGGTCATGCCAGTAAAAATACACAAACGTACACATCCTGATCCCAAAAATAAGCCGCGCACACTTCCCTGTCATGTGCATCACACTCCGAGCCATACCTGGGTGTCTTCTATGTCTTCGCCTTCTTCCTAACCAAGAACGGGATTTCAAAACACATATTTCTGGAACATAAAATCAGGTTTGCAGCCTAATTGCTGATCTTCTGTCTTAAGCCTTCTTTTAAATGGGATTAGTGTGAATTCTGGAATAACGCTTCATCTCTATCAAAGCTTGACTGTTTGTAGTAAACAAGTTTCAGGAATGAGTCTCTGTTGTTTTTTTTTTATAGCTGGAACAATGCGTCACACCTGATCGTGAAACTGTCGATTGAATACAAGCAATTTATTTACAGTTGTATTTATTTCACAGCACCTAAAATATGTCGGCGAATGTTATAGATTGCATTTTAATACCAAAGTGAGTTTATTAATAAGTTTATGCCAGAATATCAGTGGTTAACATCATGGAGTGGAATATCAAGGAGGGGGGTAACTCAGTGGTCTAAGGTGCTGGGCTGCTGATCGGAAGATCCGGGTTCGAGCCCCGGTATGGCCAAGATGCCGCCCTTGGGTCCTTGAGCAAGACCCTTAACCCTCTGTGCTCCAGGGGGCGCCGTATCAAGGCTGACCCTGCACTCTGACCCCAAACTACCAACATCAAGCTGGGATATGCGAAGAAAAGAATTTCACTGTGCTGTAATGTTTATGTGATCAATAAAGGCTATAAAGCATTGGGCTCTGGATAGGAAGGTCGCAATACCACTATGCTGCCACTAGGGGGGGTGGGCTTCAACAAAAACCTTCAACTGCTCTGGATAAAGGGCGTCTTCCAAATACCGTAAATGTATAAAAGCTCTTTTAAGCAAACTCATTGAATAAACACACAAACCATTTATATAAAATGATTTAAATTGAGTTACTGTTTATTTTTAAAAAAAATATATCACCCCCAGACACTACAGCGCTGTTAGTTTCAAAAATTAAAATCAATCAAATCAATTTTTATGTGCACTAGAGGAGTGGAAGGTTGGCAGACTAATCCCTGATATTTCCAAGATACCACTCATGGGCCCTTGAGCAAGGCCCTTAATCGTCCACGCTCCAGGGACGCCGTGTTATGGCTGATCCTGCAGTCTGTTTCTGCGAAGAAAACTAATATAATATCATTAAAACTAACATCACTGCGGTGTCTGAATGTGTCTCCCAACAGCAGTGGTAATGTGATTGGGCAAATTTCTAAAAGTATACGTGAAAGTGAATTAGTGAAATATAATCGGGACTGAAAGAAATAATAAAAAGATCCCCGGTCGTTATACTGTACGTTCACACAGCGGCCTCTACTGGTGAATCACTGACACTGCGTGCTGTTTGATTTTGACGCGTCAGTCTAAATGTGTTAATAAATGTTAAAATTAATAAACAAACAATAAAAGAAACATTTCTAAACCTTCATTACTTCAGTTAAGAAGTATAAATACAATACCAATAGACAATTTCACACAAATCAGTGTGAAAAAGTCATACACAAAATGACATCACAAAGGCATTGAAATTACAATTATTTTTTATTTTATTGAAAGTTCAGGAACGGAAAAGTATACGAAAAGTATGTGATTTAGATTTGTAAAATTATAAGGAGTATTACAGCCTAAAATTAGTTCCATGTATAAATCTTTTTTGACAATATAAATTAATGGTTAAAACATATAATTATATATTAATTCATTCATTTTCTACCGCTTTATCCGATCTTTCCTCGGGTCACGGGGAGCCTGTGCCTATCTCAGGAGTCTATGTGCATTAAGGCAGGATACACCCTGGATGGAATGCCAACCCATCGCAGGGCACACACACACACACACACTCACACACATTCACACACTAGGGACAATTTTCCAAGGTGCCAATCAACCTACCATGCATGTTTTTGGACTGGGGGAAACCGGAGAACCCGGAGAAAAACCATAATTATATATATAATATATATAATTATACTCCTCAGTAAAAAAAAGGACATTCAGAATTACTACTCTGGAAGACAAACTTCCTTTATACCTTCCATTGAACTTCCTTCCAAACTTCCATTATACCTGACGGATCTGATCTAGGATTTTATATACTCCTATTATATACTCTTTTTATATACTCCTATTATATACTCTTTTTATATACTCCTATTATATACACACTACCATTTACAACAGAATCACATTTAATTGATGTAATTGATGTCAGCTGATGTTTTTTCGATATGAGAATTTCCACCACCTTCCACAAGGGGGCGTTAGAGAGGATTTTTTTTTCTCGTCCCATACATTACATCATAGTGAAATTCTTTCTTGTCCTTATCCCAGCATGATGAGAGGCTGATGCACATGGATGCAGCTGAAGCACAGAGGATTATAGTCCTTCCTCAAAGGCCCAAGAAAGGAAAAAGAACCTAAATCCTATCTAAGCGACTAATGTTTTTTTTATAGGACATTTAATATGATTTTTTTTTCAGAATTATACATTTAATAATATTCATTCATTCATTCATTTCTTATCTTCTAGCGCTTTATCCAATCTTCCCTTGGGTCACGGGGAGTCTGTGCCTATCGCAAGCGTCTATGGGCAGTAAGGCAGGATACACCCTGGATGCCAACACACACACACACACACATTCATACACTAGGGACAATTTTCCAAGGTGCCAATCAACCTACCGTGCATGTTTTTGGACCGGGGAGGAAACCGGAGAACCGGAGAACCCGGAGAAAAAAACCCCCCTGAGGCACGGGGAGAACATGCATGCACAAACTCCACACACACACATGGCCGAGACGGGAATCGAACCCGGACCCTGGCGGTGTGAGGCGAACGTGCTAACCACTAAACCACCGTGTCCCGTACATTTAATAATAGAATAATAAAATTTTAATAAACATATTAAATTTGCATGTTGCTTGTCAATTTCTTTAGCGATCCACAGTATTTGTTTTCCTGCTGACACTCGGCCTCGTGTTTGACAAGAACGTTGAGTTAAGAATGAGATTGGAGCCCCTGGTGTATCTGTGAGCCGCGATAAGCCTTAATCAGATGACTTGCCTGTAACTCAGGAGTTTGTGAGTTCAAACTGTCCGTCCCGTCTGTAACCCTGTACACAACTTCCTTCTGTCACATCCTAATAATCCCAGTTAGGAATTTCCGACACAACTTCTGCGTAAATGATTCGTCGACACCGTTGTCAAAACAAAGTGTCCAAAACGAGGATAAAAAAACACAAACAATTCGGTGTTTCTTGACGATTTTTAGAAGGTCGAACAGATTGCTTTCATGAGATGTTTAATTCATCCGAACGAGACAGTTCGGCTGTCAGCGGTGCCGGGGCCAGGATGCGATCTCATTGCCCTTAACCTGGCACCGGACGTAATCCACTGAGTCACATCATCCATTTTTACGGCTGGTTTAAGGTACGATTTCAGTCAAACACAGCATTTTGATTAGATGTCCTCTAATTGTTGGCTTTCCAAGCATTTGTACATCGTATCCCAATATATATATATATATATATATATATATATATATATATATATATATATATATAATATAATAACATATGCTTCTCCCGCTAACTTAGCCATTTTTACACTTTTAAATATATCAACTAAATCTTCAGCACAATATTATAAAGACAAATGGATCAAATCTGCCCAACACAGACGTATTTATCCACGATATATTATTTCATTTTTTCAATATCATTAAAGTGTTAAAGAAAACAACAACACAGTGTCTAAAAAGTCCTGTTTTGGTCTACTTTTTATTCTGGACCAAGATCTTTTCTTTCTTCTCTTTTTTTCTGTGAACAGACAGAAAACCGATAGCGTTGCGTACTTAACATGTACTTAGTGTTATTTTACTCGTTTAACATACGACGGTGTTTTTGTCCTTGCGTTTCCTTTCAGTACAGTTTCAGTGTGTTTTGAGCGCTGCTCACTTTCCATTAATTATACACCAGCGCTTCGTTATTTAAAATACAGTAAACGAACTGGACTCGGTCATCAAGACACAACGGAAATGTGTCTCAGGCAAAAAACCACTGGTGGTGGATGGGAAATCAAATATATTCCAACGAGTGAAGAAAACGCGAATTTAGCATTAATTTACTGCAGTAAGAATGAATGTAATTGCTTTTTTTTTTTTAAATGTCCTTTTTTCTACGTGGTGTTTATGTAAAGTCTCCAGGTGAGCTTTACTGAAATGAACACCACCCTCATTAGCAACAAGTATTGTTTACCACCTAGCTAAACGCTGTTTCGGTTTCAGCGGCTTGCAAAATTTATTAGCTAGCTAGCTCATGTTAATTCAAACACGCTCCTATAGCTACATGTTTAATAGTCCAGCATGGATTCCCTCTTATACAAAATCCTACAGGCTATAAAGTGGCCAAAAACATCGCTAATCAACGTTTTCTTTGCTGTGAAACCTGAAACATCCGATTAGCTACTTCACGCTCACTCATATAACTATAGTTTATTTGCATAAACATCCCTTTGGTTCATAAGATGTCAAATGAGAAGGTAAAAGTTGTTTTCATTTACATAATTTTGCGAAAATGTTCAAACGTTTTCTGTGACTGAGTTTAACGCGAAATCGAATAAAATCTCCGATATCACATCAGGATTTGCTACTGTTTACGCATTTTATTTACCAATATTTTGTCTGCAAATAGCGTCTTTTATTTGGTTAGATTTGAACAGGTTAAATCCACACTTGTTTTTATTGTATTGTATTGTTTACAGTTCATTTCTACTTTGTAATTAAAATGAAAGGGAGAAAAATGATCTTTCAAAAGTGCAAATTCCATGATTTTATGTAATTCATTCATTCATTCATTCATCTTCTAGCGCTTTATCCGATCTTCCCTCGGGTCACGGGGAGCCTGTTTCTATCTCAGGCATCTATGGGCATTAAGGCAGGATACACCCTGGATGGAATGCCAACCCATCGCAAGGGCACACACACACACACACACACACATTCATACACTAGGGACAATTTTTCCAAGGTGCCAATTAAACCTACCATGTGCATGTTTTTGGACCTGGACAAGGTGGGAGGAGGGGGACGGAAAGGAGGAAACCAGAGAACCCGGAGAAAAACCCCCTGAGGCACGGGGGGAGAACATGCACAAACTCCACACACACATGGACCGAGACGGGAATCGAACCCGGATCCTGGCGGGTGTGAGGCGAACGTGCTAACCACTACGCCACCGTGCCCCCGATTTTATGTAATAATTAATAAAATTATTTCATTTCAAATTGTAAAAAAAAAAAAAACAATAATTTAACCGTATACTCAATTATGGTAATGAGCGAATACTTAATGCGATTTGAAACGGCTTCCATATGAATTTATTACATGTTCGACCTGATTATATCCAACCTGCCCCTGTTTTCTTTACACATCGCATCACGGATCATCGTTTATGTTAATCAACTGATTTTTACCCTTTTTTAGGCAGGCTGTTAAGGGGGTGTGTGTTTGGTTTGGTTGTGGATTTAGGTGGGTCGGTAGGATTTGGGTTTATTTTTTTGGTGGTTGCTTTGGTTAGGATATAGTTCGGTTCGTTTTCTTTCGTTAGGATTCACACACACACACACACACACACACACACACACACACTTTATCTAGAACTGTAAATGAACCGTAACAGACCGTGACCTGTCCGTGTGCAGATACGTAACAGATGGAGGTGTGTATCCTCGGAAAGTGGGTCGTGTCCCTGACCTTCCGTCTACACGAGAGCTCATCCAACGGGTTAAAGAGGGAGAGGCTGATAGGTAACACACACACACACACACACACACACACACACACACACACACACACACACACATGGTGCATGGTACATCCAGAAACATCATACACTGACGGATGCAGGTTCCTCTCAGGGGTTCTTCCTCACAGATGGATGAAACCTCGGAAGCACAATGTGGCAGAAACATCATGTGTGTTTTTGTGTCTTCTGTATGAGAATGTCTGCGTCCACTCTTCTGGGAAGATGTTCCACTGGATTTGATGGAGATTCATGGGGCTACATGTGGTTCGAGTCGCTGCTCACACGCATGATGTTAAATAGAGTTGGAGCTCCATAGCAGGAGATCTTCCACATCATCCAACCCATGGAAATCAGATTACTCCCAGTTCAAGCTAAATGTCATGACATCATGACGTCCTCCACAGCGATGTGCCTTCACCTGATACTCTGATGATGAAGATACGCATTCTGCTGGAGAAGTCTGGTGTCCTCAATAGTGAGGACCTTCCACTAGAGGGCTCTGTGTGTGTGTAGCTGGGACAGGAAGTGAAGCACTATAAATACATGGTGTATAAATAAATAAAGGATTTGATGTATAAATGATGAGAGTGAGATCAGCAGGTGATGTACAGAGGAACGAGAGAAATGAGGAAATTTCATCCCTCGCTTTCAGCAGAGAGAGAGAAATCCTTCGTTAGGAGACGTCGGTTTATTCGCCACGTCGTTTTCAGACCTTCAGCACCAAATGGAGTAGGAGAGGAATTCACGCCGTGATCAACAGCGCCAAGTTCCTCTGCTGCTTTCGACGACGCCGTGAAAAACTGTTGGCACCCTGCTCTCTGTAGAGAAGCTCTCTCACACACACACACACACACACACACACACACACACACACACACACACACACACACTGTGGATGTTTTCTGACAGGGTGCGTACACGACTAAAAACGCTCTCTTTCCTTCTTTTGTTTCCTCTTTCTGTGCATAATTGGAGAAGTTTTGTGTGTTTATTATGGGATGTGTGTGTGTGTGTGTGTGTGTGTGTGTGTGTGTGTGTGTGTGATACGACTACAACATGTGATGGTATACTGTCAGAGGTGGAACCTGACCTCTAACGACCTCTAATGCTGTATCTCTCTCAGCTCTGACGGCTGTGTGCTGAGACTCAGACTCCCGATATAAAAATAGCCCATTTGTGATGTAATTAAAATAAAGGTATCATGTGATCAGGTTTGGACTCGTGATCAGGTTTGGACTCGTGATCAGGTTTGGACTCGTGATCAGATTTGGACTCGTGATCAGGTTTGGACTCGTGAGTCTCACCTGGTTAGAGATGGATTGGTTGAGACGAGGCGTGGCTCAGACAGATGGAGAAAATGAGGGATGGTGAGGATAACGGTGCTTGTGGTGATGATGGTGTTTGTGGTGATAAAGGAGGAGGAGGAGTGGATGGTGGACTCATACTGCGTCACTGCTTTCTCAGCTGCTGAGCTACAGCCCCCCCCTCCTCCTCCTCCTCCTCCTCCTCCTCTTCTTTCACTCTTTCCTTTCTTCCTTTCTTCGCCGCGAGCGACAGAAAGACCAAACACACGAAACGATGTGTCCAGACCCATTAAACTCACACAGCACCGAGGTGAGTCAGACTCCGCATCTGTGATTACTATCTCACTGTGATTACTATCTCACTGTGATTGCTATCTCACTGTGATTACTATCTCACTGTGATTACTATCTCAGTGTATTACTATCTCACTGTAATTACTATCTCAGTGTAATTACTATCTCACTGTGATTACTATCTCAGTGTAATTACTATCTCACTGTGATTACTATCTCAGTGTAATTACTATCTCAGTGTAATTACTATCTCAGTGTTACTATCTAGTTACTATCTGTGATTCACTGTGATTACTATCTCACTGTGATTACTATCTCAGTGTAGTTACTATCTCAGTGTAGCTACTATCTCACTGTGATTAGTATCCCACTATGATTACTATTAGTTTCCCACTGTAATTACTATCTCACAGTGATTACTATCTCAGTGTACTGTGATTACTATCTCACTGTGATTACTATCTCAGTGTAATTACTATCTCAGTGTAGCTCAGTGATTACTATCTCACTGTGATTACTATCTCAGTGTAAGTTACTATCTCACTGTGATTACTATCTCACTGTGATTACTATCTCACTGTGATTCACTCAGTGATTACTATCTCACTGTGATTACTATCTCACTGTGATTACTATCTCACTGTGATTACTATCTCAGTGTAGTTACTATCTCACTGTGATTACTATCTCACTGTGATTACTATCTCACTGTGATTACTATTCCTACACTGTGATTACTATCTCAGTGTAATTACTATCTCACTGTGATTACTATCTCAGTGTAATTACTATCTCAGTGTAGCTACTATCTCACTGTGATTAGTATCCCACTGTGATTACTATCTCACTATGATTAGTTTCCCACTGTGATTACTATCTCAGTGTAATTACTATCTCACTGTGATTACTATCTTAGTGTAGTTACTATCTCACTGTGATTACTATCTCAGTGTAATTACTATCTCACTGTGATTACTATCTCAGTGTAATTACTATCTCACTATGATTACTATCGTAGTATGACTACTATGTCAGTGTATTTACTATCTCACTATGGTGACCATCTCACTGTGATCACTATCACAGTGTAGTTACTATCTCACTGTAGTTACTATCTCACTGTAGTTACTATCTCACTGTAGTTACTATCTCATAGTTTTAATTATCTTGCATATAATGAACGATAAATAGTTTTTGTTCATGTTGAAGATCAGACATGATGATGTGTGGAGTTTTGCTCTCTGAGCTTCTTCATCAGTGTTGAATAGTGTATGAGGGCATTAGAACACGCCTCGGAGAACACGCCTTGGAGAACACGCCACGGAGAACACGCCACGGAGAACACTCCTCGGAGAACACTCCTCGGAGAACACGCCACGGAGAACACGCCATGGAGAACACGCCTCGGAGAACACGCCTTGGAGAACACGCCATGGAGAACATGCCTGGGAGAACACTCCTCGGAGAACACGACTGGGAGAACACTCCTCGGAGAACACGACTGGGAGAACACTCCTCGGAGAACACGCCATGGAGAACACGCCTGGGAGAACACGCCTGGGAGAACACGCCACGGAGAACACGCCTCGGAGAACACTGGGAGAACACTCCTCGGAGAACACTCGGAGAACACGCCTCGGAGAACACGCCTCGGAGAACACGCCTCGGAGAACACGCCTGGGAGAACACGCCTGGGAAAACACGCCACGGAGAACACTCCTCGGAGAACACGCCTGGGAGAACACGCCATGGAGAACACTCCTCGGAGAACACGCCACAGAGAACACTTCCTCGGAGAACACGACTGGGAGAACACGCCATGGAGAACACTCCTCGGAGAACACGCACTGGGAGAACACTCCTCGGAGAACACGACTGGGAGAACACTCCTCGGAGAACACGACTGGGAGAACACGCCTGGGAGAACACGTGGGAGAACACGCCACGGAGAACACGCCACGGAGAACACGCCACGGAGAACACGCCACGGAGAACACGCCTCGGAGAACACGCCACGGAGAACACTCCTCGGTGAACACGACTGGGAGAACACGCCTCGGAGAACACGACTGGGAGAACACGCCTGGGAGAACACTCCTCGGAGAACACGACTGGGAGAACACGCCACTCGGAGAACACTCCTCGGAGAACACGCCTCGGAGAACACGACTGGGAGAACACTCCTCGGAGAACACGCCTCGGAGAACACGCCTGGGAGAACACGCCTGGGAGAACACGCCACGGAGAACACTCCTCGGAGAACACTCCTCGGAGAACACGCCTCGGAGAACACGCCTCGGAGAACACGCCTGGGAGAACACGCCTCGGAGAACACGACTGGGAGAACACGCCACGGAGAACACACTCGGAGAACACTCCTCGGAGAACACGCCACAGAGAACACTCCTCGGAGAACACGACTGGGAGAACACGCCATGGAGAACACTCCTCGGAGAACACGCCACAGAGAACACTTCCTCGGAGAACACGACTGGGAGAACACTCCTCGGAGAACACGCCTGGGAGAACACGCCTGGGAGAACACGCCTCGGAGAACACGCCACAGAGAACACTTGGAGAACACGCCTCGGAGAACACGACTGGGAGAACACGCCATGGAGAACACTCCTCGGAGAACACGACTGGGAGAACACGGGAGAACACTCCTCGGAGAACACGACTGGGAGAACACTCCTCGGAGAACACGACTGGGAGAACACTCCTCGGAGAACACGCCACGGAGAACACGGAGAACACTCCTCGGAGCACACGGAGAACACTCCTCGGAGAACACGACTGGGAGAACACTCCTCGGAGAACACGACTGGGAGAACACGCCATGGAGAACACTCCTCGGAGAACACTCCTCGGAGAACACGCCACAGAGAACACTTCTCGGAGAACACGACTGGGAGAACACGCCTCGGAGAACACTCCTCGGAGAACACGCCACAGAGAACACCTCGGAGAACACGACTGGGAGAACACGCCATGGAGAACACTCCTCCTCGGAGAACACGACTGGGAGAACACTCCTCGGAGAACACGACTGGGAGAACACTCCTCGGAGAACACGAACACTCGGAGAACACTCCTCGGAGAACACTCCTCGGAGAACACGACTGGGAGAACACTCCTCGGAGAACACGACTGGGAGAACACTCCTCGGAGAACACGCCAGGGAGAACACTTCTCGGAGAACACGACTGGGAGAACACTCCTCGGAGAACACGCCACGGAGAACACGACTGGGAGAACACGCCATGGAGAACACTCCTCGGAGAACACTCCTCGGAGAACACGCCTCGGAGAACAGAGAACACTTCTCGGAGAACACGACTGGG
>JACRUU010000004.1:7891285-7898785 GCA_030449085.1 Kryptopterus vitreolus
GTGATATTGGGGTATTTGAGTGAGACAAGTGATATTGGGGTATTTGAGTGAGACAAGTGATATTGGGGTATTTGAGTGAGACAGGTGATTATTGGGGTATTTGAGTGAGACAGGTGATTATTGGGGTATTTGAGTGAGGACAGGTGATTATTGGGGTATTTGAGTGAGACAGGTGTTTATTGGGGTATTTGAGTGAGACAGGTGTTTATTGGGGTATTTGAGTGAGACAGGTGTTTATTGGGGTATTTGAGTGAGACGGGTATTTTGGGGTATTTGATTGAGACAGGTGATATTGGGGTATTTGAGTGAGACAAGTGATATTGGGGTATTTGAGTGAGACAAGGTGATATTGGGGTATTTGAGTGAGACAAGGTGATATTGGGGTATTTGAGTGAGACAAGTGATATTGGGGTATTTGAGTGAGACAGGTGATATTGGGGTATTTGAGTGAGACAGGTGATATTGGGGTATTTGAGTGAGACAGGTGATATTGGGGTATTTGAGTGAGACAGGTGATTATTGGGGTATTTGAGTGAGACAGGTGATATTGGGGTATTTGAGTGAGACAGGTGATATTGGGGTATTTGAGTGAGACAGGTGATATTGGGGTATTTGAGTGAGACAGGTGATATTGGGGTATTTGAGTGAGACAGGTGATTTTGGGGTATTTGAGTGAGACAGGTGATTTTGGGGTATTTGAGTGAGACAGGTGGTTTTGGGGTATTTGAGTGAGACAGGTGGTTTTGGGGTATTTGAGTGAGACAGGTGGTTTTGGGGTATTTGAGTGAGACAGGTGATTATTGGGGTATTTGAGTGAGACAGGTGATTTTGGGGTATTTGAGTGAGACAGGTGATATTGGGGTATTTGAGTGAGACAGGTGATTATTGGGGTATTTGAGTGAGACAGGTGATATTGGGGTATTTGAGTGAGACAGGTGATTATTGGGGTATTTGAGTGAGACAGGTGGTTTTGGGGTATTTGAGTGAGACAGGTGGTTTTGGGGTATTTGAGTGAGACAGGTGATTATTGGGGTATTTGAGTGAGACAGGTGATATTGGGGTATTTGAGTGAGACAGGTGATTATTGGGGTATTTGAGTGAGACAGGTGAATTTTCGGGTATTTGAGTGATACAGGTGATTATTGGGGTATTTGAGTGAGACAGGTGATATTGGGGTATTTGAGTGAGACAGGTGATTATTGGGGTATTTGAGTGAGACAGGTGATATTGGGGTATTGGTTTGAGTGAGACAGGTGATATTTGGTATTTGAGTGAGACAGGTGATATTGGGGTATTTGATTTGGGTGAGACAGGTGATATTGGGGTATTTGAGTGAGACAGGTGATTTTGGGGTATTTGAGTGAGACAGGTGATATTGGGGTATTTGAGTGAGACAAGTGATATTGGGGTATTTGAGTGAGACAAGGTGATTATTGGGGTATTTGAGTGAGACAAGGTGATATTGGGGTATTTGAGTGAGACAGGTGATATTGGGGTATTTGAGTGAGACAGGTGTGGGGTATTGGGGTATTTGAGTGAGACAGGTGATTATTGGGGTATTTGAGTGAGACAGGTGATATTGGGGTATTTGAGTGAGACAGGTGTTTATTGGGGTATTTGAGTGAGACAGGTGTATTCGAGTGAGACAGGTGATATTGGGGTATTTGAGTGAGACAGGTGATATTGGGGTATTTGAGTGAGACAGGTGATTATTGGGGTATTTGAGTGAGACAGGTGATATTGGGGTATTTGAGTGAGACAGGTGATATTGGGGTATTTGAGTGAGACAGGTGATATTGGGGTATTTGAGTGAGACAGGTGATATTGGGGTATTTGAGTGAGACAGGTGGTTTTGGGGTATTTGAGTGAGACAGGTGGTTTTGGGGTATTTGAGTGAGACAGGTGATATTGGGGTATTTGAGTGAGACAGGTGATATTGGGGTATTTGAGTGAGACAGGTGATTATTGGGGTATTTGAGTGAGACAGGTGATTTTGGGGTATTTGAGTGAGACAGGTGATATTGGGGTATTTGAGTGAGACAAGTGATGGTTTTGGGGTATTTGAGTGAGACAGGATGGTTTTGGGGTATTTGAGTGAGACAGGTGGTTTTGGGGTATTTGAGTGAGACAGGTGATTTTGGGGTATTTGAGTGAGACAGGTGGTTTTGGGGTATTTGAGTGAGACAGGTGATTATTGGGGTTTTTAAGTGAGACAGGTGATTTTGGGGTATTTGAGTGAGACAGGATATTTTGGGGTATTTGAGTGAGACAGGTGATTTTGGGATATTTGAGTGAGACAGGTGATATTGGGGTATTTGAGTGAGACAGGTGATATTGGGGTATTTGAGTGAGACAGGTGATTATTGGGGTATTTGAGTATTTTGAGATTATTTGTGTTCTCTGTTATAAAGATGATCATTTTCTCCTCCAGCAGGTAAAACGGACGACGCTAAAGCCTCAGAGAAGGTCAAGACTCCATGTAAATCTCCCATCATGCAGCGCTCCCCATCAGATGTGGGCAAAAGCAGTGGTGACGAGGGTAAAAAGTCTGGCATTACTCGTCCTCCACCCCCCACCACTGGCTCCTTCGGCTTTAAGAAGATTCCAGGTGCTACAGAAATAACAGCACCCAAGACTTTATCAGCTAAATCAGCTGGAAAAGTAGGCGGGACTACATGTGTGGTGGGAGGAGCACGGAAAACAAGCCTGGATGGTTATCGTCACCATGATGATGGGGTCCTTCTTGGCATTGGAGGGTCTAAAATGCCACTTCAGTACCGCTCCCTTCCACGGCCGGCTAAATCCTACCGATCCATCGACTCTTCTACAGTGAAAGGAGGCGGGGCCGGAGCTGGACTCGGACCTGAACTCACACTCGGACCTGGATCCGCACTCGGACCTGGACTAGCACTCGGACCTGGATCCGCACTCGGACCTGGACTAGCACTCGGACCTGGATCTGCACTCGGACCTGGATCTGCACTCGGACCTGGAGCTGCACTCGGACCTGGAGCTGCACTCGGACCTGGATCTGCACTCGGACCTGGAGCTGCACTCGGACCTGGATCCGCACTCGGACCTGGAGCCGGAACAGTAAGTTCCATTACAAAAAGAAAGGATGGAGGAAAGACGGATTCAGGAAGGTCAAGTCCAGTCAGCTTAAATCAGACCGATAAAGAAAAAGTGTCAGTCTCTGAACAGGAGGGGGCAGCACTGAGCACATCACCCAAATCCAGCCCGACATCCAGCCAATCAGGACTCAGACAACCTGGATCCAAATACCCCGACATCGCCTCGCCCACCTTCCGCAGGTAAGAGACAGAAACATATACTCTTACGTTTGCTTTGATTTAAGATTCTGTGCTGAACTTTAAGTTTAAAGTATGTTTCGCGGTAGTAGCTGAAAAAGTCAAAGAATAAAAGGCCAGATAAATGTTGAGATAATAATAATAATAATAATAATAATAATAATAATAATTGATTATACATGTAAAGCACTGGTGTCGAGGAGACAGAAGGATGAGTAGATATGGGGACGGTTAGGAGCACGTGATGGTCAGAGGGTGAATTTGGGCGGGATGACGAGGACACGCCTCTTTTTCCAAAGACATCCTGGGATTTTTAATGAGCACAGAGAGTCTCACTTTAACGTCTCATCTGAAAGACGCTGCTGTTTGACAGTATAATGTCCCCGTGTCACTGTACAGGGGTGTTAGAACCCACACAGAACACAGGGTAAGCGCCCCCTGCTGGTCACACTAACACCTCGACCAGCAGTAACCTAGTATTCCCAGGTGGTCTCCCATCCCGGGACTAATCACACTCATCCCTGCTTATCTTCAGTGGGAAACCAGTCGTGGGTTACAGAGGGAGTTTCTGTATTATATTACATTCGCCGGATACGTCTGTATTTAGATTCATAACATAAGTCTATAAATGTATGTAATGTTAATGAAGCGGTAGTCACTGGTATTTTAGCGTCAGGTGTTTATGTTTATGTTTATGTTTATGTTGGTCGCTCGTTATTCAAGTGATTACATTTAAGATCAGTCGGACATTTTGAGTTAAATCGCACTCGTCCACACGCTCGTCTTTCTAACCGAAAAGGATAAAGGATGGAAAATGCAGACTCATCCCTGAACCTGGGGAGAAAGTGGTGGAGAGAGAGAGAGAGAGATAGAATGAGAGCGACGGGGAGGGAAGTGTGGGACGGATGGAGAGAGACAGACTGCTGAATCATGCTGACATTTCACTTGGGTCTGTGTGGGAGAAAAAGCGAGACATTCAGCAGATCGAATGATGGATAGAAGTATTTATTATATCTGCCACATTCTCTTTCTTCTATCCCTTTTTTATCCACCTACCCATCTTTCACAGGCAACCCTGAGGGTTTATTTAGTAATGAGATAAATGCTGCCACCTGGTGGTGGACGTGGTTTGTTTTACAGTCCATACATTACAATATTCTTTCCTTACTTATTTTCGTAACAAATATCGCTTCCTCATGATCAGTTCTGGTGTGTATTCGGCGTAAGAAAGAAAAACGTCCTGCACTTTACTTTTTAGTTTAATGTTTAATGTGCATTAATATATTCCGATTGACACCTGAAGTGGGCGTGTCCTAACGTGGGGTTTATTCTGTAAAACCCAGATGATGATTCTACACGGATTCGTAAACATTTACATTTATACCATTTGACTAGTGGTAGCTTGGTGGTGGTGGTGGGGTTTGAACCCGTGATCTTCCGGTCCAGAGGCCAACACCTTACCCACTGGGCTCCCATTTCCAAGTCCCAGTAAACCTCAGCTACACCTCACGCCTGGTCTTAACCTGTGATCTGGTTTCTCTTCCCGGTGTTCAGGTTATTCGGCAGTAAGTGCAGTAACAGTAAGCCGAGTTCTCCGGACTCCTCCAAGTCGGCTCCCTTCGCCTCGCCCCTGGACTCGCCCAGCAGCGGAGGCAACAGGACGCCCGACTCGCTCTCTAACACCCGTCCCTTCCTCAGCAGCTCGTCTGCAGGCAGCAAAGAGACGCTGAGCAGCATCCATACCAGCTCACACACCAGCTTACACACTAGTTCACACACCAGCTTACACACCAGTTCACACACCAGTTTACACACCAGTTCACACACCAGTTTACACACCAGCTCGGAATCCATCGAACTTCCTGCAGCACATCATCAACACGCATCCAGGCTCAAATCCACACTGTCACAGGGGTAAATATGTGTGTGTGTGTGTGTGTGTGTGTGTGTGTGCTGAAATGTTTTTAATTGATTTAGCAGTGTGTGATAGAGAATAGTGTGTCTGAGAAAGACTTGCTTTTCTCTAACATTCTTCTACGTAGATTATCTCGTTTATTTTGTTTGTGATAATAATTTATTCACATGTCTGAATAGAGGTGTCTTTATGAAATGTCTAACTAAATCCACCTCTAAAGCGAGAGTGATGGTGGACGCAAACCTGCGATCTGATCCAGAAATGCTGTGATAGTCCTGATTTCAGACCGAATGTAAAAGATCCTGAGTTTCTGCTCACAAGGTTTGAGTTTGCTCGAGCCACCTGACCACTGGATGCGTCTTTTAACCCATTAAGAAAGCAGGATAAGTTTGATGGAGGTTCAGGTGGACACCAGATGGAAGTTACAGGATTCTAGGAGCAACATTTGCGCAGACGGTGAAAGGAAGAATTTCCTGCGACTTGAAGACTTCAAGAATTTTTTATTACTTTCCCAAGATAAAGTGATTTTTAAAGTCGTAGATCTTAAAACGTGTAAATCTGCTGAAAGCTTCATTCGCCGTCGTCCCTAAAGCCAAACCTGAAAGCGTAAACTGTCCAAACTTACTGCTGAGCAAGAGAGCATGTGTGTCTATACGGGAAAAGTTATAAAAACAATAACACATTTCAAATGAATAAACTGTATCAAATAATGGACATTGACTGCATTTGGCAGACGCTTTTATCCAGAGCGACTTACAACTGAGCAATTGAAGGTTAAGGGCCTTGCTCAAGGGCCCACTAGTGGTAGCTTGGTGGTTGTGGTGGGATTTGAACCTGAGATCTTCTGGTCCAGACCGCAATGCCATAATCACTGGGCTACCAAAATATGTTCCCTTGATGTTTTTATAGCTGAATGATGCCACCTGCTGGTGGATATATGGTATATAACAGGTGTATCTTTAGATGTAACAAAGTTTTCATTTACAGTGTGTAGTACAGCTTGTGTGTGTGTGTGTGTGTGTGGTGTGTGTGTGTAATAAAACTCACTCTTGTTGTGTTTTATTTCTGCGTTAACAGCATGACTCTTGACAGAAACACTCTACCCAAAAAGGGATTAAGGTATTAATATGATCACAGTTTCTGCTGTTGCATGTGTCAGTAATAACAACAGTGACGCTGCAGAAACAGTAATAACATGTGGTGTATATTCCAGACATCCTCCGTCCTCCAGACAGATGTCTCACGAGGAAGGTAAAGAATGGCTTCGATCTCATTCCACTGGTGGCCTGCAGGACACGGGGAGTCCCCTTTCACCTCCCACCGGGAAATACCATTACAGCAACCTACGTGAGTTCACCTCAAACCTCACCCTTTATCTTCATTCATATCACATCTTCCCTCGGGTCCACACACACACACACACACACACATCACATTCACTACACACACACACCAACACTCACCACACACTCACACACATACGACACAAACATAACCCCACATACACACATACACTCACACACACACACACACCACACACACACACACATCACACACACACACATACCCCACACACACACCACAAACACACACACACACACACACACACACACATACACACACACACACACACACACACACACACACACACACACACACACACACACACACACACACACACATACACACATTCACACACACATTCATACACTAGGGACAATTTTTCCAAGGTGCCAATCAACCTACCGTGCATGTTTTTGGACCGGGGGAGGAAACCGGAGAACCCGGAGAAAAACCCCCTGAGACACGGGAGAACATGCACAAACTCCACACACACACATGGCCCGAGACGGGAATCGAACCCAGACCCTGGAGGTGTGAGGCGAATGTGCTAAACCACTAAACCACCGATTGTTTATTATATTAATAAAATATATAAACATTGTAATTGTGTGTGTGTGTGCGTGTGCGTCATGTGTGTGTGTGTGTGTGTGTGTGCGTGTGTGCGTGTGTGCGTGTGTGCGTGTGTGTGTGTGTGTGTGTGTTCCCCAGTGAGCCCCACCGGTGCTATGACTCGGTCTAACAGTATTCCGGATCAGGAAGCGTTTGATCTGTACGGAGACGGCCGGGTGTTGTGTGGCAGTAACACCTCGCTGGAGGAACGACCTCGAGCCATCAGTCGCTCCGGATCCTTCCGCGACAGCACTGACGAAGGTATGTGTGTGTGTGTGTGTGTGTGTGTGTGTATGTGTGTGTGTGTGTGTGTGTGTGTGTGTG
>JACRUU010000004.1:7903785-7906285 GCA_030449085.1 Kryptopterus vitreolus
ATTGGTGATTGTGAGGACATTTTGGGGATGTACTGGTGATTATGAGGACATTAATAGGAGATAGTGATTGTGAGGACATTTTGAGGACCAAGTGATAGTGAGGACATTTTGAGGATGTATTGGTGATTATGAGGACATTAAGAGGAGATAGTGATTTTAAGGATGTGAGGACATTTTGAGGATGGATATGATGAGGACATTTTAAGGATGTATTGATTATGAGGACATTAAGAGGAGATAGTGATTATGAAGACATTTTGAGGACCGAGTGATTGTCAGGACATTTTCAGGATGTACTGGTGATTATGAGGACATTAATAGGAGATAGTGATTATGAGGACATTTTGAGGACAGAGTGATTGTGAGGACATTTTGATGATGTATTGGTGATTGTGAGGACATTTTGGGGATGTACTGGTGATTATGAGGACATTAATAGGAGATAGTGATTGTGAGGACATTTTGAGGACCAAGTGATAGTGAGGACATTTTGAGGATGTATTGGTGATTGTGAGGACATTAAGAGGAGATGGTGATTATGAGGACATTTTGAGGATGTATTGGTGATTGTGAGGACATTAAGAGGAGATGGTGATTATGAGAACATTTTCAGGATGTACTGGTGATTATGAGGACATTAAGAGGAGATAGTGATTATGAAGATATTTTGAGGATGTATTGGTGATTGTGAGGACATTTTGAGGACCAAGTGATTGTGAGGACATTTTGAGGATGTACTGGTGATTGTGAGGACATTAAGAGGAGATAGTGATTGTGAGGACATTTTGAGGATGTACTGGTGATTGTGAGGACATTAGGAGATGGTGATTATGAGACATTAAGAGGAGATAGTGATTGTGAGGACATTTTGAGGATGTATTGGTGATTGTGAGGACATTTTGAGGACCAAGTGATTGTGAGGACATTTTGAGGATGTACTGGTGATTATGAGGACATTAATAGGAGATAGTGATTGTGAGGACATTTTGAGGACCAAGTGATTGTGAGGACATTTTGAGGATGTATTGGTGATTGTGAGGACATTAAGAGGAGAAGTGATTGTGAGGACATTTTGAGGATGTACTGGTGATTATGAGGACATTAATAGAAGATAGTGATTATGAGGACATTTTCAGGATTTACTGGTGATTATGAGGACATTAAGAAGTGATAGTGATTATGAAGATATTTTGAGGACTGAGTGATTGTGAGGACTTTAAGAGGACCAGGTGATTTAACAGCTTCATGTCAGCCTGGTGATTTGAGGAATTGTTTTTTTATTATATATTGCATGATGCACTTATACACATTATCAGTGATGTAAATTTTGTACCATTGTGTGTCCGAGTAGCTAATTTACTACAAACCTTCTCATCCTATAACTTTATCCTGTTTAATGCAGGTAGAATATTACAGGTCTCTCCATAAATGAAGTGGAAGATGATAAATAAGTGGTCTTAGACTTTGGATACAACTCCTGGGCCCTTACGCAAGGCCCTTAACCATAATCAGTTGTATGAAGGAGATAAATGTAATTCTCTGTGGATAAACAGAGTTAGACAGTGTTACTGTATGTTAATGGATCTTTATGGATTCCTCACTGTATGTTGTAGGAGATTTATGTCCAACTTCATTACCAGGCTTCATTTCCCAACAAACACTGTGACCTTCAAACCAAGAACATCACAAACTCCAACATTAATTACTTACAGGTGTATGTAATACTCGTTCCTTCTCCCCAACACGTAATGCTCTAGATGATTTGAATCTTGGTGAAGTATACTCTCAGCTGCACTTTGACTCCTCTTGCTTAGCTCTGATGATATTCTTTGGTGATCTATTGCCTGTTTTCTGTTCATTTGAGCCTGATTCCAGTTTTGGACTGTTAAAGGTATAAAAGCTGCCTCTCTCCATCTGCATCTGTATAATGCTCTTTACATGACAGTATACTTCACAGAGATTTTAATAAACTAGAGGCAATAATAAAGGCTTGTAGATCGGTGAGATGGAGTCTGAAATACACTGTGACCTGAAAACCTTCTACTTTTATTATGCATTGAAGCATTGCAATACTTTTAAAGTACATTAAAGAGCCGTAACGAGTTCAAGACGTTTAAGGAACGTAAAAGCCACGTCCTAAAATCAAATCTACTTAATGTGCTTAAAAACTGCGTGTTATTTTTTTAATTGGTTTGTGTAGTGAGTTTATGATTTTATAAGTACATTGGATAATCTCCATTAAATTACCAAGCGCTCTTGCATGTCTTTCTTTCGAGGAAACTTATATTATAAGCTCTATATTACAGAGGGTATGAAGCACAGAACGAGCTGAGAATGAACACAGAAACACCCACGTGTGAGGAATTTCCCGAAATATTCCAGCATCGCAGTGTGTGGAATAAATGTCGCTGTTTCATTTCTGAACTTTTCTCGGTAATCGCTTTAAAATAGGTTGATGACTTTTTCCCTCACTTCTTTAGGGCAGGGACAGAGGACACAA
>JACRUU010000004.1:7918785-7943785 GCA_030449085.1 Kryptopterus vitreolus
TGTGCCTTGTGTTTTGGTGTGTGTAAATGTGTGGGTTTGTGTGTGTGAGTGTGTAAATGTGTGTGTTTGTGTGTGTGAGTGTGTGTGAGTGTGTAATGTGGTAAGTGTGTAAATGTGTGTGCGTTTGCTTGCACAGTATAATGAAACACTCTTCTGACTCCTCCCCCTTCAGATGAATATGCTAATGAGGCTACAGGAAGCTGCTAATTACTCCAGCGCCACTCAGAGCTGTGACAGTGACAGCGCCAGTCACCATGACGACGTTCTCGACTCCTCCCTCGAATCCGCCCTTTAGGCCCCGCCCCCTTCCCACCGTCCGTCCAATTGTCTGGAACCCAGAAGTGCTTGCTTTCTTCTGATTGGACGTCAGTGTTCGGAGTAGAGGAATAAACACAAATAACGTGTGATTGCAAATCAATTTCACATGTGACCAAACAAACAAACAAACAAACAAACAAACAAACAGGATGTTTCACTCCGTCTGTATTTCTTGTGTTTTTTTTGTTTGCGAGTCGGAGTGTTGCTTTCTCCGTCGACTTGTTCGACTCTGTGGTGCTGCTGCGGTGCCTAAAAAAACAACAACAAAACAAATCCCGTTTACGTTCGAACACCAACAAGCACAAGCGGGCCTCACCTCATCCCCCGCTACTGTGAAAGCGCGTCACCATGACGACGGAGGTGACGGAGGAAGCAGCGATGGTCTGTAACGCCGAGCCGAAGCCTTTCTCACTCAACCCACTGCCTGCAGTTCCCTTCTGATCCACCAGGAGGAGCAGTATTACACCCTATGGACGGGAGGGACGAGGGGACGAGTCTGATGTTACGGTGCTTCTTTGCTGCCTTATATGTGCTGAACTGTAGTGTGGAATTCTGGGAAATCCGCTAAGAGGGACGGAAATGCGTATGAAGAAAAAAAAAAGCCACGTTTTGCATATTTTTATTTTTGTTACCTCACAAGTGAGTGTTGGATTTCAGGACCGCAACGATACGTATAGGAAAAAAAAAACGGAGAGAAACGAAAAATAAGGAAAGAAAAGAAAAGAAAGAAGAAAAATGAACTGGGATGGATTTTTATGGAATTTTACGGAGCCCAGTTGAGCTGGGACGAACTGTGAGCACAAACACTGACACATCGCTTCGCTAGCATGCTGTTTCTACTTTCCTCGTGTGTGTGTGTCTATCTCTGTGTGTGTGTGTGTGTGTGTGTGTGTGTGTGTGTGTGTGTGTGGTGTGTGTGTGTGTGTGTGTAGTGTGTGTGTGTGTGGTGTTGGGTGTGTGTGTGTGTGTGTGTGTCAAGTCTTGCACATTTTCTCACATTTAATTTACAATGAAAAAAACACTGAGATCTCGCAGAAAAACATGAATAATAATATGATCATTGATGATGATATGATTTGATGATGGTGATGATGATGATGATGATGATGATGATGATGATGATGTGATGATGATTGATGGTGATGATGATGATGATGATGATGATGATGAGATGATGATGTGATGATGATGATGTGGTGATGATGGTGAGATGGTGATGATGAATGATGATGATGATGATGATGATGGTGATGATGATGATGATGGTGGATGATGATGATGATGATGATGATGATGATGATGATGATGATGGTGATGATGGTGATGATGATGATGATCTGTTGATGATGATGTGATGATGATTGTAATGATGATGATGATGATGATGATGATAATGATGATGATGATGATGATGATGATTGTGATGATGGTGATGATGATGATGATGATGATGTGATGATGATGGTGATGATGGTTATGATGATGATGATAATGATGATGATGGTTATGATGGTTATGATTGGATCTAAAGTCAGCATTGTGTCACATTATAAATAGTGTTAAAGCACCTTTTCACCATAAACACACTTTATTCGGATTTTATTTCAGTTTACTTCTTTTTTTTTCACTTTCCCAGTTATTATACGTTTTTATCGATTTTTTTTGCTCATAAAATAAAAAAGACAAAAATAAACAATCTGAAAGTTTTATACATCTGAAAATGAAAGGAATCTATAAACAATAAACAGAAAAAAATTAATATATAAATATAATCATGGTCACATGATGGTGCAGAATTGTGTAAATCGGTGCTTTAGATCAATCCATGTTTACTCTTAATATAAAAATATAACAAATATTTAGATTATTCACACTTCTCTCATCTCTAAAAATACACACACACACACGTACACACTCTCGCACACACACTCGCACACACACTCTCACACACACACACACACACACACACACACACACACACACACCACCCTCAAACTTTACCCTTAAAGTTTAAATCCCATGTAAGTCACGTGGACGGGGGTGCCAATACTTACTGCTTCAATTAATTTAAAACATGGAATTGTTCCCACTACCTCACACTAATCACATTATTATTATTATTATTATTATTTATTATTATTATTATTATTATTATTATTATTATTTCACTATAAATTAAAATATCTTAAACTTTACAAATAAGAAAAAAAACATTTACTGCCACATGTAACTTGAACATTCAGAATAAATAATGAAATAATAATATATACATTTTTATAAAAAATAATCTAAATGAATTCTTATTCTTTATAAAATACAAATTCCTCGGATCTTTGTGCAGAAAACGTTACAGTAATAAATCAAAATAACAACGAGTAAAAAATATTTTCCTTTTATGTTTATAAACAAAAAACAAACGATGTTTAGAATTATCAGTGAAATTTAATAAAATCTTTTATAAACAATACAATTTAATTCATTCGAATTTCATCACCGAAATTTTGAAAAAAGAAATAAAATAAAGGTTTTTTTTGGTGAAAATGAACAACAAGACGACGTTTATTTGGTTGTAATAAAAAAAAAAACAATTATAAAATAATGTAGAAAGAAACGGTGCTGCGTGTCATTGGTGCTTTATATTCATATCAATTTATTTCATAATAAATAATAAATCATTATATAAACAGACGCGAAATTCTTAACATAAAGTCTTTTTTACGTCATTTATTTTCTTGTATTCGTTTATAAAATGATCTCTGAAGGTGCCGAGTAGCGAAAAAGTGCTAAATGACCTTTAACCTTTTTCTCCTGTCTGCAACACATTGTTTAAAATAATGCATTCATTATTCAAAAGTTACATTTTAATCAAACTGTGTTTTTCTGAATTCTTTTCTGTTACAATTTTAAATTCACATTGATATTTTTACTGTGATGTTTACAAAGAAATGCAAATGTTTAAAATCATTGGGGTTTAATTTATTTAAAATAAATATACAAACATGCAAAAAAATGAGGCTTTATTATACAAATGTATCATAAATATAATATTTACTGTTTTCATCGTTGATTTTTCTTTTTCTTTTTAATCCTCAAATTTCACATCAAGCAAAACAATAAATCATTCTTTTTTTGGTGAATTAAATCTACAAACGTTTTACACAAATTAATTCACAAAGAAATCCAATAAAGTCTGGATTTCACCAATCATTTATCAACATTGTGCCAAAAGTTCTCAAAACAACAATTTCATATAACATTTTTCTTTTCTGATTTTTTTCTGAAAATAATGGATTTGTTTTTGTATATAATCAGAAATCAGAAACGTTTCAGTGAAAGAAGTGAAACGAGGAGTTTATTCTCCTTTTTTTTGTCTTTATTAAACTATATGAGGATTTTTATACTCGACACTTTCGGACCATCAAATTTGACATTTAATTCTGTTGGAGTGAAAACAATGTAAACACACTTTAACATTCTGTATAAACAAATTCACAGGATTTTTGACCTTTAATGACCTTTACATTCTAAAGCAGATTCTTCTTTTTTTTCTCCTCTAATTCTGTTTGGGAAAATGTATAAATCACAATCGTAAACATTATAAAATCCCATTTTTAATTTTGCCTTTTTATTTTTTATTTTCTCCTTTTGGTTTTTATTCATATTTCTTTTCTGCTACAGATCAGAAAATTTACATTACAAATAATAATAATAATATTATTATAATAATAATGCTAATAATGAAATGAGAATTGTGCTTTAAAGATCACATGTTTATGCTTTTTTTCATCTGTGTGTGTGTGTGTGTTTGTTTGTGTTTTGTTGTCTCTGTCTCGGTGTGAGTGTGTGTTGAGTTTTTGTGTGTAAATGTTTTATATTTTGTAAATTTGTAAGTAAAATATTGTGTAAATAATCAGAGACTGCGATTTAAAATCATCTGGAGAATTTTGTAGTCTTTGTATAAATCTGAATAAATGGAGTTTGGTGTCACCTGAAACCTGTCTTCTTTTATCCATCCATCCATCTATCCATCCATCCATCCATGTATCTATTTATCCATCCATCCATCCATCCATCTTCTCTTTTCTCTGTAATTTTCAAAAGATAAATGAAAAAATAATCCAAAAAAATAATATGAAATGAAAAAAATATATTAATAGTTTATATATTATTGTAAAAAAAAGAAGTTTTTTTATTTTACAGATTTTCCTAAAAGTTAAAAGTTGCAGGTTTTAATCACCTTTAACTGGTTACTTTTTATATAATAATCTTTAGATATTATAAAATGTGCTATATGTTGAACATTGTAACAAAACTGATATCATTTATATCAAAATAAATATCATTGATTTGACATAAACAAATAAAATTAAATTCATTTCTAAAAAACAAATATATATATAGTATATATATATATATATAGATATATATATATATATATATATATATTATTTGTTTTTTTCTTTTTTTTTTAAATACATATTTCCAATTGCAAATTGTATTTCCAAATACATATACCCAGGGTCCGGGTTCGATTCCCATCTCGGCCATGTGTGTGTGGAGTCTCCCCGTGCCTCAGGGGGTTTTTCTCCGGGTTCTCCAGTTTCCTCCCCCGGTCCAAAAACATGCACGTTAGGTTGATTACCACCTTGGAAAATTGTCCCTAGTGTGTATGTGTGTGTGTGTGTGTGTGTGTGTGTGTGTGTGAATGTGTGTGAATGTGTGTGTGTGTGTCCTGTGATGGGTTGGCATTCCATCCAGGGTGTATGCTGCATTAATGCCCATAGACGCCTGAGATAGACACAGACTCCCCGTGAACCCGAGGGAAGATCGGATATAAAGGATACAGCGATAGAATATGAATGAATGAATGAATGAATGAATAACCAAATAAATTGTGTGCAGTTCTCTCTCCTGTCCAGCTGGTGGCAGTAGCACACATATTTTCCAGCTTAAAACACAGAAAATGAAGAAGAGTTTAGGTGGAGGTGAAGCATGGAGAAGAGGAGGAGATGTAGATGAATGTGGATGAAGAAGAGTTTGGACAGGTGGAGGTGAAGCATGGAGAAGAGGAGGAGATGTAGAGCTGTGGACAGAGGTGGATGAGACGTGGAGCTGTAAGAGGTGGATGAGACGTGGACAGCTGTGGATGAGACGTGGACAGCTGTGGACAGAGGTGGATGAGACGTGGACAGCTGTGGACAGAGGTGGATGAGACGTGGACAGCTGTGGACAGATGTGGATGGTACTGGTGATGTTGCAGTCACACTGATTAAAGCTGTGAGTATTTACACTCCCTGTCTTGAAGTGAGGTTGTGATTGTTTGAGGGAGGACGTTTGTGAGTCTGGGATGAAACCCAGAGGAGATAAAGTCCTGGTGTTGATGTGGGAGAAATCTGATTGGTTGTCCTCAGCATTCCTGATTACACTGATCCAATCAAAACGTTTGTTCTCTCCTGAACAATTTAAAATCTATTCTAAACATTATAAACTCTGTGATTCTGTTCCAAACAGTTTTGTGTGATTATGAGTTTTATATCACTTTTAATATTTAATAGAATATTTAATAGAACATGATTTGTGGGCGTGGCTTGTTAATTGAATCTGCATATTTGATTGAAAGTTGTGTATTTTCTCCTGCATGTTGTGTTTGTTGTTTTTTTTCATTGAAATCGATCTGTAATTAAATTCGGTCTGAAACTTTTCGTGGTGATTTTCTCGTCACGTTTGTTCCGTCGGTAATTTCAGCCTCGGTCTGATTGACGATGAAACGACGGTTATTATTGTTGTTTATTAATGTGAGAGTCAGACACGGGATCGATTATCGCCACGTCTCCACATCGCGCTTTTGTTGTTTATTAATGTGAGACGAGAAACATCAGGAACACGAGAGAATCAGGAGAAATGATTATTGAATTTCTGTGATTTGGAAGCAGAATGTATAATTTACTGCAGCGTTCACACTGAGCATCTCCGCACACACGTCTGCTGAGAACCCCAACACCCACCTGCCACCGCACACGCCAGTCCAACCAAACACCAACCTACCAACCTACCAAACCTACCAAACCTACCAAACCTACCAAACCTACCAAACACCAACCTCCAAACATACCAAACCAACCAAACATACCAAACACCAACCTCCAAACATACCCACCCCCTGACAGACCAACCAACATACCCACCCCCTGACAGACCAACGCACTGACCCCAGTCACACCGCACCCAAACCCAAATACCAGACCACCCACACACACCAACCCACCCGACACACTGACCCCAGTCACACCGCACCCCAACACATACCCACCCCCTGAACAACCGACCCCCCCGACAACGCACTGACCCCAGTCCACACCGCAACCCAAAACACACCTCACCAAACCCCCCAACACACCGACCCCCGCACAACACTGACCCCAGTCACACCGCACCCCAAACACATACCGACCCCCCAACACACCCCACCCCCGACACGCTGACCCCAGTCACACCGCACCCCAACACATACCAACCCCCCCCGACACGCTGACCCCAGTCACACCGCACCCAAACACATACCGAGCCCCCAACAACCGAACGAACCCCCGACACACTGACCCCAGTCACACCGCACCCCAACACATACCAACCCCCCCCGACACGATGACCCCAGGTCCGTCACACCGCACCCAAACACATACCGACCCCCAACACACCAAACCCCGACAACACACTGACCCCAGTCATGCCGCACCCAAACACATACAACCCCCAAACACGCCAAACCCCTAACATGCCAACCCCCATACAAGCCGATCCTCAGTAATGCTAACCCTCCACACAAACTCCTGACACGACCACATGCCAAACATGACACATCCCTGACACACGACGCGCTGACCCACACCAAACCCACAATATGTCAACCCCATTATCACAATGACCTTGCCATGACCTACTGACCCTCATGTATGCCAATATCCAGGAAACGTCCACTCTCAGGTATTTCACACACACACACACACACACACACACACACACACACACACACACACACACACACACCAACCTCCTGACACCAATTGCCCAGACGTATCATACATGCTAATATTTCACACCTGCATCATCTACACGCTGCCCAACTGCTACACAATATCCCCATACACACCATGTTCCTGATACTCCAACCCTCTTCTACAAACCGATCCTCCAACACAACAACCCCTATAAGTACACACCAATGCCCTTCAATCCTGACACCCTCCAACCCCGACACACCAACAACAATAACACAGTAAAGAGTCTTTTCAGTGTTGCTCAGAAAAGCTCGCTGCTTTGTGTGTTATAATGGTACATTATAGCTGAAGCTATAGAGAGAAAATTACAGGGTGTCGGATCCTGAGAGCCCACGCTAAACACACCAGGGTACATTTCAACACCTGGAGGGGCAGTGGGGGAGGTGTAGGTACGATCTTTAACAATGTGAATCGTCTCTATCATCAGTCTTATGAATCGCGAATAAACCAAAGTTCACTTTTCAGCACGACACCATGAAAACTCTTCCACTCTGAATAATGTTGTGTATTAATTAGGCGGTTTGTGTGCGATCGTGACGCCCGATCAATAATTGGTTATAAAATAATATCTACATTGAGATGTGAGTTTAGTTTGCTAGTTTGATTAGACGTGAAGGTGTGAACAGGTTAATGACGCTCCATCAAAAACCCCAAAAACCATCCAATATTCCGGAGAAAATCATTCCCACATCCTGCGTGTGTGCGTTCTCCGGAGTAAAGCGCGAGTGAGGCGGAAATCTGCTGCATGCCATTATTCACAATAATGTTTCACTCGATTTCTACCTCTTTATTCTCCAACACAACATCCAACTCTAATATGGAATATTTGATGTTTTGTGGCTTCTGATGTTCCTCCTGCTGCACAATCAGGACCCAATAAAGTGCTTATTCACTTATTATGTACATTCATAACAATTCATATCAGCCTCACACCTCCAGGATCCAGGTTCGATTCCCGTCTCGGGAATCCATGTGTGTGTGTGGAGTTTGTGCATGTTCTCCCCGTGTCTCAGGGGGTTTTTCTCCAGGTTCTCCGGTTTCCTCCCCCGGTCCAAAAACATGCACGGTAGGTTGATTGGCACCTTGGAAAATTGTCCCTAGTGTATGAAATGTGTGTGTGTGTTGTGTGTGTGTGTGTGTGTGTGTGTGTGTGTGTGTGTGTGTGTGTGTGTGTGATGGGTTGGCATTCCATCCAGGGTGTATCCTGCATTAATGCCCATAGATGCCTGAGATAGACAAACCTGTAGAATACTAGATGAATGTCATATTGTCAATATGTATATGTAATATACTGTATATTTTTATTATAATATTTGTAATTATTTTTTTTTTGTAATAAAATTAAATGTTATTATATACGGACTGTATTTATCGCTTTGATTGGCAACTACAAACTCACCCAGCTCTCAGTATTGTTACTGTTCACACCAGTCGCCCCCTAGTGGTCAGTGATTAGTCGTTAGTAAAGGTGACGATGAGTGATTGTTCTTTGTAAACAGCGGTGTTTAATGATTGGATGTTCAGTAAAGTGGTCATCGCTCTGTACACGTATCTAATCTTTCGATCAGAAGGAGCCTCTCTCTGATTGGCCGGCGTGGACGAGGTCTTGTCAGTCATTTCCTGTTTCTCGAGGTCCATTTCCACCTCACAAAAGAAGCCATTAGAGACTCCACAAAGGCTGGAGCTGAAAGGAGGAGTCAGTGGAGATTACACTTTCCTCCAGGGAACACGGCTCGGTGCAAGGTGGTGTGTGGAATCAAAAGTAATGGCCCCCTTTATATTGGGCTTTAAGAATAAGATGTGTGTACAATCGTTTCAGGATCTGATCTGGATCTGTCCTGTAACACCAGGCTTATGTTCCTCAACACCACAACATGTGATGTGTTCCATCACAGCATAAAAAACACGGGTGTAGTGAATAGTTCATATCTGTACGTTTCTCCTTGGATTCTCCTTGGACACATTATGGTATGGCAACCTGAAACGCAACACCTTGTAACTGTGACTTTATCTCCTCCCGTCACATCCGAGTGCTAATGGAATGTGTATTTATAGGAGTTGGAGGGAACTGATTTGCACTGATTTGCATTTTCATAAGTTTTTGTTGAGAAACTCCATCTGTACAATGTAGAGCAAAAACGTGTGCGAGTAAACAATTCCAATGTACAATATTTACATCTCCTAACACATTCAGTCTCACTTTACTGTTAATCTCCACTCTTCTGAGCAGATGTTCTACTGGAAGGTTGATGGAGGTGAGAAGGTCAAAGGTGATCAATAATGCTTTAGCATCGTCATGGAGTGTGAACATGTTTGTGTCTCCTGGATGTAGTGAAGGCAAAATGTCATGCTTCCACATCGGGGTGTAGTTGCTTAAACAGGCCAGCAGAGGCAGACTACTGTGTGACTGCGTCTTTCTTTTCCAGGAATGAAAAATGAAAGGTAGAAGAAAAGCAGATTTGAGGTTCCACTTTGGGATTTGATCTGCTGTTTATGTATTTAGCATAAGTAAATAAATAAATTGGGTATGGTGTCTGTTCACGCGGGTGTCCTGCTACTTCCTGTCGATCTTCATCCTCCTGGTTTTCCTCCTTGGAGGTGTTTATCAGAGTGTTTACGTGTATCCATGAAGAAGCTGTTAAGCTCCGTGACAGCGGATCGATGAGGAACCCGAGTGGCGTCACCACAGAAAACGCCGCTGATTTGCCTTTAATAGCTTCATCATGCGTCTGAGCTGCGAGCGGCGGCCGAACACGAGGATGGGTATCGTTACGTCCCGCAGGTTTGATGGATATGGATCCGAGCGTGATCATGAGCGCTCACGGATACGTCGCATCACCACCGCCACGCCGAGACGCCGCTTCTTATTGAGGGACGCTTCTGGAGATCACGTTTTCACGCTGGACAATTCTTCTAATGATTTCACGTTTATTAAAGCAGCACAAAGACGTACAAAGTCCGATTTCAAAGTCCGATTTCAAAGTCTGATTTGAGACGCAGTGAAAGAAATGTTTATTTCATATTTTTATATCCGAGTAAAAAAAGTGTGTCGCAGGTTTTAAATTCGCTGTTTTGTATTTATTTTTGAATATTTTGAATAAAAATAGAACGGAACAGAAATGCACGCTGCATTAATCACATGTTAATACAATGTAAAAACATCATTACATTGAATTTGCGTTATTAATATTAAAGCGTCATTAATGTTTTGATTGCGTTAGTCAAACTTCGTTAGGATTCTCGGTTCTCATGAAGTTCAGGTTACGACGTTACTGACGATCCACAGTGAAGGTTTTTACAGGTCCATTCAGTTACGACGTTCTTCCAGGTGAATCTCGGTTCAGGTCCATTAGAATTCCATTCTCTCTCTCTCTCTCTCTCTCTGTCTGTTGTATTACCTTCATCTCTCCCTCTCTCCTGTCTTCTTTCGCTCCCTCCTGAGTTTATGTGATAGACAGAGCTGGTGCCCACTCATAGTTACACTGCAGCGCGGGTCAGGGAACGGATCAGAACCTCCTCCTCGTCTTCCTCTCCGAGTCTGGGTGATGACAGGAGCTCAGGCCTGGTGTCACTTCATCCATCCATCACACACTGACAGCCACGTGTCCTGCAACCAAACCCCACCCCCCCGCTCCCCCCCCCCCCCACACCCCACCCACCCCCATGGAACATCACTGATCTGTAAAACTATCTACTACAGGCCAGGACTCAACTCTCTCTCTCTCTCTCTCTCTCTCTCTCTCTCTCTCTCTCTCTCTCTCTCTATATCCTCTCTCTCTATCCCTCTCTCTCTATCCCTCTCTCTCGCCCACTCGCTCCACTGCTTTTTTTTAATTAACAGAAATGTTTGTCTCACTCGTCCATCATGAAGCGCTCTGACAGAAATCTTCTGCTTCGAGGTGTTTGATCAGTTTGTATCAGTGTGTTTTGTATCAGTTGGTGTGTGTGTCAGTGTGTTTGTGTATCAGTGTGTTTGTGTATCAGTGTGTTGTGTGTGTGTTTGTGTGTCAGTGTGTTTGTGTATCAGTGTGTTTGTGTATCAGTGTGTTTGTGTATCAGTGTGTTTGTGTGTCAGTGTGTTTGTGTGTCAGTGTGTTTGTGTGTCAGTGTGTTTGTGTATCAGTGTGTTTGTGTATCAGTGTGTTTGTGTATCAGTGTGTTTGTGTATCAGTGTGTTTGTGTGTATCAGTGTGTTTGTGTGATCATTTGTGTGTGTGTTTGTGTCAGTGTTTGTGTGTCAGTGTGTTTGTGTCAGTGTGTTTGTGTGTTGTGTGTCAGTGTGTTGTGTGTTAGTGTGTGTCAGTGTGTGCTTAGTGTGTTTGTGTGTCAGTGTGTTTGTGTTTGATCAGTGTGTTTGTGTGTCAGTGTGTTTGTTTGTGTGTCTTGTGTTTGTGTGTCAGTGTGTTTGTGTGTGTGTGTTTGTGTGTATCAGTGTGTTTGTGTATCAGTGTGTTTGTGTATCAGTGTGTTTGTGTATCAGTGTGTTTGTGTATCAGTGTGTTTGTGTATCAGTGTGTTTGTGTATCAGTGTGTTTGTGTATCAGTGTGTTTGTGTATCAGTGTGTGTGTCAGTTGTGTGTCAGTGTGTTTGTGTATCAGTGTGTTTGTGTATCAGTGTGTTTGTGTAGTGTGTTTGTGTGTCAGTGTGTTTGTGTATCAGTGTGTTCAGTGTGTCAGTGTGTTTGTGTGTCAGTGTGTTTGTGTGTCAGTGTGTGTGTTTGTGTGTATCAGTGTGTTTGTGTATCAGTGTGTTTGTGTGTCAGTGTGTTTATGTGTGGTTTGGGTTGTGTATGTCAGCGTGTTTGTGTGTGTGTTGTGTGTCAGTGTGTTTGTGTGTCAGTTTGTTTTGTATCAGTGTGTTTGTGTATCAGTGTGTTTGTGTGTTGGTGTTGTGTTTGGTGTAGTGCGTGTCAGTGTTGTTGGGTGGTGTATGTGTGTTGGTGTGGTGTAGTGTTTGTGTTTGGTGTATGGGGGTGTATGTGGGTGGTGTGTATGTGGTTGGTGTCTTAGTGTTTGTGTTTTGGTGTATGCGTGTTTGGTGTATGTAGTGGTGTTTGGTGTATGTGTTTTGGGTGGTGTATGTGGTGGGTGTATGTAGTGTTTGTGTTTGGTGTATGGGTGTTTTGGTGTATGGTGTATGTAGTGGTTTTCGTGTTTGGTGTATGCAGTGTTTTGGGTGGTGTATGTGTTTGGTGTATGTAGTGTTTGTGTTTTGTTGTCGGTTTTGAGTGGTGTATGTAGTGTTTTTATGTTTGGTGTATGCAGTGTTTTGGGTGGTGTATGTCGTGTTTTATGTTTGGTGTATGTAGTGGTTTTGGGTGGTGTATTGGTAGTGTTTGTGTTTGTGTATGCAGTGTTTTGGGTGGTTTATGTGGTTGGTGGGTATGTAGTGTGTGTTGGTGTTTGGTGTATGCAGTGTTTTGGGTGGTGTATGTGGTTGGTGTTTGTGGGGTTGGTGTATGTGGTAGTGTTTGTGTTTGGTGTATGCAGTGTTTTGGGTGGTGTCTATGGTTGGTGTATGTAGTGTTTGTGTGTTTGGTGTATGGGTTTTGGGTGGTGTATGTGGTTGGTGTATGTAGTGTTGTGGTGTATGCAGTGTTTTGGGTGTTTGGTATGGGTGGTGTATGGTCTTTGGTATGGGTTGTGTATGTGGTTGGTGTATGTAGGTGTGTTTATGTTTGTGTTTGTTTAGGTGTGTTGGTTGCAGTGTTTTTTGGGGGTGGGTGTATGGTTTGTGTGTAGTGTGTTGCTTGTTTGGTATGTATGGTTGGTGTGTGTGTGTAGTGGTGGTGTAGTGTGTTTGGGTGTTTGTGTTTGGTGTGCATGCGTTTGTGTTTGGTGTATGTGTTTTAGGTTGGTGTGTGTTGTAGTGGTGTTTGTGTTTTGTTTATGGGTATTTTGGGCTGGTGTATGTTGGTGTTTTGTGGTGTCTGTGGTTTGGTGTGGTGGGTGGTGTATGTTGTGTTTGGTGTATGTGGTGTGATGTATGTGGTTGGTGTTGGTGGTGTATGTTTGGTGTTGGTGTATGTGGTGTTGTGGTGTATGCAGTGTTTGGTGTAGTGGTTGGTGTTGTATAGTGTTTATGTTTGGTGTATGTGGTTGGTGTGTATGTAGTGTTTATGCTTGGTGTATGCAGTGTTTTTGGTGTATGTAGTGTTTATTTGGTGTTTGGTGTGGTGTATGTATGTTTGTGTTTGGTGTATGCAGTGTTTTGGGTGGTGTATGTAGTGTTTGTGTTTGGTGTATGTGTTTTGGGTGGTGTATGTGTGTTTATGTTTGGTGTATGCAGTGTTTGGTGTATGTAGTGTTTATGTTTGGTGTAGTGTTTTGGGTGTGTATGTTTGGTGTATGCAGTGTTGTTGGGTGGTGTATGTTTGGTGTGGTTGGTGTATGTGTTTGGTGTAGTGTTTATGTTTGGTGTATGCGGTGGTGTATGTAGTGTATGTTTGGTGTATTGTTTTGGGTGGTGTATGTGGTTTGTGTTTGGTGTGGTTGGTGTTTGTTTATGTGGTTGGTGTTTGTGTTTGGTGTATGGGTTTTGGGTGGTGTATGTGGTGTTGTGTTTGGTGTATGCAGTGTTTTGGGTGGTGTATGTGGTTGGTGTATGCAGTGTTTTGGTTGGTGTATGTGGTTGGTGTATGCAGTGTTTTGGGTGGTGTATGTGGTTAGTGTTTGTGTTTGGTGTATGCAGTGTTTTGGGTGGTGTATGTGGTGTTGTGTTTTCGGTGTATGCAGTTTTTTGGGCAGTGTTTTGGTTGGTGTATGTGGTTGGTGTATGTGGTTGGTGTATGTAGTGTTTTGGTGTGTTGTGTTTGGTGTATGCAGTGTTTTGGGGTTGGTGTATGTGGTTGGTGTATGTGGTTGGTGTATGTAGTGTTTGTGTTTGGTGTATGCAGTGTTTTGGGTGGTGTATGTGGTTTGGTGTATGCAGTGTTTTCGGTGATGTATGTGTTTGGTGTATGCAGTGTTTTGGTTGGTGTATGTGGTTGGTGTATGTAGTGTTTATGTTTGGTGTATGCATTGTTTTGGGTGGTGTATGTGGTTGGTGTTTGTGGTTGGTGTTGTATTGTTGAGCAGTATAACACTCTCAGTTGTTTTTTTGTTGATTGTTGTTGTTTATGCAGTGTGAGTTTTGACTCAGCTCTTTGAGGTTGGGTTCGGTCCAGGTCTCTGTGGAGGAAAGGGCACTTCTGAAGGGCACAGTGAAGGGTACAGCTGGTGCTACTGCTGCCAGACCTGCACAAACACCACCAGTCAGCTGCTGCTGAGAGACCTTCTGTCCTCCAAGATCAGATCAGCATCCCCTCTCCTCCCACCATCTCTCTCTCTCTCTCTCTCTCTCTCTCTCTCTCAGTCTCTCTCTCTCTCCTCCACACAACACCATCTCTCTCTCCCTCCCACCAACACCAGTCCTCTCTCTCTCTCTCTCTCTCCTCCACAAAACACCAGTCTCTCTCTCTCAGTCTCTCTCTCTCTCTCTCTCTCCTCCACACAAACACCAGTCTCTCTCTCTCTCCTCCACACAAACACCAGTCTCTCTCTCTCTCCTCCATACAAACACCAGTCTCTCTCTCTCCTCCACACAAACACCAGTCTCTCTCTCTCTCTCCTCCACACAAACACCAGTCTCTCTCTCTCTCCTCCACACAAACACCAGTCTCTCTAGTCTCTCTCTCTCCTCCACACAAACACCAGTCTCTCTCTCTCTCTCTCCTCCACACAAACACCAGTCTCCCTCTCTCTCTCTCTCTCTCTCTCTCTCCTCCACACAAACACCAGTCTCTCTCTCTCTCTCTCCTCCACACAAACACCAGTCTCTCTCTCTCTCTCCTCCACACAAACACCAGTCTCTCTCTCTCTCCTCCACACAAACACCAGTCTCTCTCTCTCTCAGTCTCTCTCTCTCTCTCTCCTCCACACAAACACCAGTCTCTCTCTCTCTCCACACAAACACCTCTCTCTCTCTCCTCACACCACACAAACACCAGTCTCTCTCTCTCTCCTCCACACAAACACCAGTCTCTCTCTCTCTCTCTCCTCCACACAAACACCAGTCTCTCTCTCTCTCCTCTACACAAACACCAGTCTCTCTCTCTCTCTCCACACACAACACCAGTCTCTCTCTCTCTCTACACCACCATCTCTCTCTCTCCTCCACACAAACACCAGTCTCTCTCTCTCTTCCTCCAACAACACCAGTCTCTCTCTCTCCTCCTCCAACCAACACCAGTCTCTCCGCTCTCTCTCTTCCCAACAAACCCATCGCTCTCTCTCTCCTCCACACAACACCTCTCTCTCCTCCACACACAACACCAGTCTCTCTCTCTCCCCACACACAACCAAAGTCTCTCTCTCTCCTCCACACAAACACCAGTCTCTCTCTCTCTCCTCCACACAAACACCAGTCTCTCTCTCTCTCTCTCCTCACACAACAAACACCAGTCTCTCTCTCTCTCTCTCCTCCACACAAACACCAGTCTCTCTCTCTCTCTCTCTCTCTCTCTCCTCCACACAAACACCAGTCCTCTCTCTCTCTCTCTCTCCTCCACACAAACACCAGTCTCTCTCTCTCTCTCTCCTCCAAACAAACACCAGTCTCTCTCTCTCTCTCCTCCACATGTTCTAAAGGAGTAGAATATTACCACACCGGTCTCGCCTTTTATTCAGTAGATGTTTCTGCAGAATTGGTCTTTCCACGGCGAGGTTAAGGAGAAAACACAGGCGCACCCGAGAGCACTCCCACTGCACACGCCTGGAACGAAGCCCACTGCAGCTGCGGGCCGTGAAAGCTTTGAGCCTGAAACGTTCTCCGCCTGCAGTCGTCTGCACAGCCGTGAACATCTCCATCAGACGGGTGGAAGGAGTGGTGCGGCCTGATTACTGCAGCTCTGGCACGGATCTGCTCAATCAGGAATCTCTGTAATTACCGCAGGCGTTTCCAAACACACTGGGACGCATTTATACTTAATCAACATCGCACACATCTGCACACGTCTGCACACATCTGCACACGTCTGCACACATCTGCACACATCTGCACACATCTGCAGCTGGGAGATCCGTGCATCGCATCGAAAAACATCAGGAAGACCTCAGGACCTCTGTAGAAATCACAAAAGCATGAGGATCAGTGTGTAGAAATACAATACAGTGTTTTCATTACATTCATGGTGTTTAGCAGAAGTGTGAAGGGCCTTCCTTAAGGGCCCCACTCTGGAGGAGGTAGCTCAGTGGTTAAAGCATTTTAATGGTCACAAGTTCAAATCGCAGCACCACAGACCCGCCACTAGAGGGCGCTTGAGCAAGGCCCTCACCTGCTAAGTCTCGACGTAGAGGTGGATTTTCCTCTGCACATAAAGATCTGCCACTTCACCTGAAGATCTCCGAACTGAAGGAGCTCTTGTTTTATCTTCTTGTTGATTTTTTTTTCAGAATACTAAATACTTTATTGATCCCGGAATCCATTTAAAAGCCCGGTGTGATTCCTCACTCTCTGCATCTCCGTCCAGCTCACAGGAGACTTCTGAAACACCTCAGCACTGCTTGTCCGAGGTTCCTTCAGGAGGTGTGGTGGTCCGTGGGGCACCTCGGCCTGAGATCTTGTGTGGTTTTTGGCAGGAGGGCGTGTTTGGAACCTGATGTTTCACAGTCTGAAAGCACCGGGACTCCTCCCACTGTCTAGTGACTCCTCCCATTGTGCTGTGACCCCTCCCACTGTGTAGTGACTCCTCCCGCGGTGTCGTGACCCCTCCCACTGTGTAGTGACTCCTCCCACTGTGTTGTGACCCCTCCCACTGTGCTGTGACTTCCCATTGAGCAGTGACTCCTCCCACTGTGTAGTGACTCCTCCCACTGTGTTGTGACCCCTCCCACTGTGCTGTGACTCTTCCCATTGTGCAGTGACTCCTCCCACTGTTCTGTGACCCCTCCCACTGTGCAGTGACTCCTCCCACTGTGTCGTGACTCAGCTTTCCGTACCTTCACACCCCCCTTGCAGGAGTCTCGCAGCCTCTCACCAAAACCGCCATCGATCCGCCAAGAATCCCACTCACAATCCTGACAAGTTCCAGCATGACTTTTACACCCTCTATACAAAAGTAGACACTCACACACACTGACACTCAACACACACACACACACACACACACACACACACACATACACACACACACACACACACACACCACACACACACCACACACACACACACACACACACACACACACACACACACACACACACACACACACACACACACACACATACACACACACACACACACACACACACACACACACACACACACACACACAACCACACAGCACACACACCACACAACACACACACACACACAGACACCACACATACACACACAGACACACACACACACACCACACACACAGCACACACACAGCCAACACACACAACACACACACACACATACACACACACACACACAGTACAACACACATACACACATACACACATACACACAGACACACACACACACACACACACACACACACACACACACACACACACACATACACAGCATATACACAATACTACATACCACAACACCACACACACACACACACACACACACACACAGCACATACACACACATACACACACACACACACACACACACACACACTCACACACCAGACACACACACACACACACACACACATACCACACACCACACACACAGACACACACACACACACACACACACACACACACACACACACACACACACACACACACACACACACACATACACAGACACAAGACACACACACACACACACACACACACACACACACACACACACACACACACACACACACACACATACACACACACACACACACACACACACACACACACACACACACAGACAGGTTGTGTGAGTGAAAGCTGGATGTTTTATGGTGACTTTGTACAGCAGCAGGTTCGGACCGACAGATCAGCAGGTAGTGTCTAGTCATTATACTTAAAAACTACAGGATGTGCAAGTCCAGAGCGTGTGTGTGTGTGTGTGTGTGTGTGTGTGTGTGTGTGTGTGTGACTCAAGCCAGCTGTGTGTGTGTGTGTGTGTGTGTGTGTGTGTGTGTGTGTGTGTAGTAGTGTGTGTGTGTGTATATGTGTGTGTGTGACTCAGTGCGGCTATGGAGAAAGTCACCGATCATCATTTTGCATTAACGAGTGTGTGAGTTTGGACGGCTCTGTTCCGTCACAGGATGGTTTGCTGCTCGGTGTGTGTGACGAGTGTCCTCAAAAAAATAACCTGCAGCAGGTGCAAAACACACACTTAAGTCACACACACACACACACACACACACACACACACACACACACACACACTGTGAGAAATATTCACACACAGGTAACAGTGTAGATACGAGGGTTTAAAAAGACTTCTGTTGAAGTTGAACTTGGACTTTTTGCTCCAGTAAAAACGTTTAAAAACTAGTTAAAATATAAAAGTTTATTCTGCGTCGATCACCATCGCTAATTTAGTGAAACGTCTCTCTACAGCAGTGCTTCTTTATTTTCTATCCTGCCCCTCCCGGGAAGAAGAAAACATCTCGCGATTACATGTATTTTCACTCCAAGTAGTGGAGTAGTGTTACACTTTATTCTGGAACAGTAATAAAATCTAAATAGAAAATAAAAGAGCATGTTCCCGAGGTCAAACGCCCCCCCCCCGAGCCTCGCCCCCCCTTCTCGTGGTCAAACGCCCCCCCTTTAATATTTAACCTGATATTTGTTTTATTGGTAAAATTCATCACCGGGCCAAAACATAACGGAGTTACCATAATTCCCTGTGTTTTTTTCGACCTACTCCATCTCACCCGAGTGGATATGTCCCCTTCTCGTCGAATACGGGCTGAACGGCGGTGCGTTAAATTTCCCCATTCATTCTCTATGTGGCCGGAATGTCGCATGGATTTCCCTGAAATTCCGAACGTGTGTGGGATTCGGGAGGTATATGATGGTGATCCACTCCGGACCCACTACGAGTGGATTTGTGCATATGTGCATGTCGGACGCTCACAGGCCCGAACTGTGAGGCTCTAAATTTCAACCCCATTCATTTTCTATGGGGAACAAATTCCCGCTTTTTGGCCCCGAGTTCGGAATTCCGCGCGGTGATTCCTTATAAAAGTAACAGCACACCTCACACCATCGGGACGCACGATATGAGGTACGATTCGTGACGATTGGATTAAAACAGCGGGACGAGTTACACAGCGATAATGTGAGCGAAGTGAGAGAGAGATTCTAATAGTGATGTTTTTTCACACGGCACTAATTAGAGGTGATTTATATGTTAATATTTAATTACTACACCATAACCGGATGGATTTGTGGAGGAGGAACATGAGTGTATAATTGTGTCTGGATCATTTATAGAATTTGGGTTGTGAATTGTGTAGAACAGGCGTGTGTTCAGACCCCGCCCCCCCCCCCCCCCGCCCCCCGCCCCCCCGACCACAGTCTCCGTCATTAAATCAGTAATATTCAGCCCAACAGCACAACAGTATCAAATACAAGAATACAAAAAAAAATATTTTAAATTTCACCAGAAGACGTGTACACACACTCTCACGTAAAGGACAGAGAAGGAGGCAAAGCGATAAAATTCCACCGTATTCATCATTTAAATAAAATCACATTTGATGGTTTTTATCTGCCCTCGTTTTGTACTTCAGAATAAGATGTTGTTGTTTTCCTGTTTACAGGATTTGGATTTACAGGTTTTTACAGTTTCCATTTAATAGTAAATAATATATAATGTTTAAAATCAACCTAAATATCTTTAATCTTCCTGAACGTTTTTCTTTAGTTTATACGGCCTTAAAATATCAAGTCATTTTAATAAAAACATGTTTTATGAGTGAAGAAATGAAAATTCTGCCATTTGCAAGATAAAATAATCATTAATTTGTTAATTTGCATTTAATTTTAATGTTGAGGGAATTTCAGACTAAATCTGTCCCTCTTTACCAAAAGTGTGTGCACCCCTCCTGTAGAAGGTTTAGATGAACATCATTATTCTGCAGACGTCTGGCTGTGGTGACGTTCACGTGCATCTCCTCATGCACACTGTAGAACAAACGTATCGGGTCGTCTCACATTGTCTGGTCTCGTCTCATTGTGTGTGTGTGTTGTGTGTGTGTGTGTGTGTGTGTGAGAGGAAATAAGTCGTCTCTTATCTCCGTCCTCTTTTCTTTTCTCTCCGTCACTATTGACTCGGAGGTGAACGTGAAGGTCAGGATGTCGTTATTGAGCGCACATTCAGCTGGAAAACACGGCCAGCGCTGCAGCATTAAGGGCTTTTCACACGCCGGCTGAGAGATCGCTCGCCGCGCCACCTGCCAATTTCCGCTCGCTGGATTAAAGGTCAGAATTTCCTCCAAAACTCGCTCCGGCTTTTCCCACCGCCGGCCCGGAATCGCTCCTCCTCCACGTGAGCTAACAAGCAATTTACACTTCCACACTCTACAACCCAAAGGATCACGACACCCTGATGTCCTTCTTCTCCAAAAGCGCAACACACAATTTGTGTAGGACGTCTTTGGATGCAGGAGAATGACATTTTCCTTTCACTAGGAGACCTGAAACCGAGGTAGACCTGCAGGAGAACTTGCCCACGTCTAGGACCTGATCCTAAACCTGATCCTACACTTAATCCTACTACCCTACACCTGACCCTACACCTGATCCTACACTTAATCCTACACCTGACCCTACACTTAATCCTACACCTAATCCTACACCTGACCCTACACTTAATCCTACACCTAATCCTACACCTAATCCTACACCTAATCCTACACCTAATCCTACACCTAATCCTACACCTAATCCTACACCTGACCCTACACCTGATCCTACACCTGATCCTACACCTAATCCTACACCTAACCCTACACCTGATCCTACACCTAATCCTACACCTAAACCTACACCTAAACCTACACCTAATCCTACACCTAATCCTACACTTAATCCTACACCTAACTACACTTAATCCTACACCTACTACACTAATCCTACACTACACCTAATCCTACACCTAATCCTACACTAACCTAATCCTACACCTACTACACCTAATCCTACACCTGACCCTACACTAATCCTACACCTACCTGATCCTACACTGATCCTACACCTAACCTACACCTACTACACTAATCCTACACCTACCCTGCATCCTACACCTGACCCTACACTTAATCCTACACCTAATCCTACACCTAATCCTACACCTAATCCTACACCTAATCCTACACCTGACCCTACACCTAATCCTACACCTGCACTGATCCTACACCTGACCTCCTACACCTAACCTACACCCTACACCTAAACCTACACCTAAACCTACACCTAAACCTACACCTGATCCTACACTTAATCCTACACCTAATCCTACACCTGATCCTACACCTGACCCTGCACCTGATCCTACACCTGACCCTACACCTAAACCTACACCTAAACCTACACCTAAACCTACACCTAAACCTACACCTAAACCTACACCTAAACCTACACCTAAACCTACACACCTAAACCTACACCTAAACCTACACCTAAACCTACACCTAAACCTACACCTAAACCTACACCTAAACCTACACCTGATCCTACACTTAATCCTACACCTGATCCTAATCCTGATCCTACACCTACACGGATGGATAGATGGATGGATGCATATAGACAGAGCGACAGACAGACAGACAGACAGACAGACAGACAGACAGATACAAAAGTAAATGTTATTCTATTTGTAGGTTGAGTTTAAAATGTAATGATGTAAAATATAATGTACATGTATTTCATGTATTTCATAAAGTGTTTTTTTTATCATTCAAACAGGAAGTAAATAATCAAGTAAACAATAATAAAGAGAATTGTTTGTTAGATTAAACGTGGAGGATTAGAAACGATATTATTGTGTGATTAATTCATTAATACACGAGGAAACTTACAGGTTATATCTTAAAAACACTTTATTTCTGTAAAGATACTGTGAATATTTTTTTTAAATTATTAATAATTAAAAATTTAAGTCTATTAAAATATTGCTCATATTTTTATATATATATTTCTCGCTATGCTAGTTAGCATAATACGCTAACCAGAAATGATAGATTGTGATGTTTTATAGTTAAACGTCACCTCGGGAACGACTTTTTGTGAAATGCAAAGGTACAGAGTGAACGCCACGCCGCCGTCTTTACACCGCAGTGTGCTGATCGTTAGTTCGTTGGTAGTGCTCGTTAGTGGTGATCGTTACTTCGTTAGTGGTGATCGTTAAGTTTGTTTGTGGTGATCGTAACTTCGTTAGTGGTGATCGTTACTTCGTTAGTGGTGATCGTTACTTTGTTATCGGTGATCGTTAGTTTCGTTAGTGGTGATCGTTAGTTTCGTTAGTGGTGATCGTTAGTTTGTTAGTGGTGATCGTTAGTTTGTTAGTGGTGATCGTTAGTTTCGTTAGTGGTGATCGTTACGTTTTCGTTAGTGGTGATCGTTATTTCGTTAGTGGTGATCGTTACTTTGTTAGTGGTGATCGTTATTTCGTTAGTGGTGATCGTTATTTCGTTAGTGGTGATCGTTACTTTGTTAGTGGTGATCGTTATTTCGTTAGTGGTGATCGTTACTTTGTTAGTGGTGATCGTTAGTTTGTTAGTGGTGATCGTTAGTTTGTTAGTGGTGATCGTTACTTCGTTAGTGGTGATCGTTACTTTGTTAGTGGTGATCGTTAGTTTGTTAGTGGTGATCGTTATTTTGTTAGTGGTGATCGTTACTTTGTTAGTGGTGATCGTTATTTCGTTAGTGGTGATCGTTATTTCGTTAGTGGTGATTGTTAGTTTGTTAGTGGTGATCGTTACTTCGTTAGTGGTGATCATTATTTCGTTAGTGGTGATCGTTACTTCATTAGTGGTGATCGTTATTTCGTTAGTGGTGATCGTTACTTTGTTAGTGGTGATCGTTATTTCGTTAGTGGTGATCGTTACTTCATCTTCGTTAGTGGTGATCGTTAGTTTGTTAGTGGTGATCGTTACTTCATTTCGTTAGTGGTGATCGTTATTTCGTTAGTGGTGATCGTTGTTATCGTTAGTTTGTTAGTGGTGATCGTTAGTTTGTTAGTTCGTTAGTTTGTTAGTGGTGATCGTTACTTCGTTACTTCGTTAGTGGTGATCGTTACTTCTTTGTTAGTGGTGATCGTTATTTCGTTAGTGGTGATCGTTAGTTTGTTAGTGGTGATCGTTAGTTTGTTAGTGGTGATCGTTAGTTTGTTAGTGGTGATCGTTAGTTTGTTAGTGGTGATCGTTACTTCGTTAGTGGTGATCGTTACTTCGTTAGTGGTGATCGTTATTTCGTTAGTGGTGATCGTTAGTTTGTTAGTGGTGATCGTTACTTTGTTATTGGTGATCGTTACTTCGTTAGTGGTGATCGTTACTTCGTTAGTGGTGATCGTTATTTCGTTATTGGTGATCGTTACTTCGTTAGTGGTGATCGTTACTTTGTTATTGGTGATCGTTACTTCGTTAGTGGTGATCGTTACTTTGTTAGTGGTGATTGTTATTTCGTTAGTGGTGATCGTTACTTCACTTCGTTAGTGGTGATCGTTAGTTTCGTTAGTGGTGATCGTTACGTTAGTTTCGTTAGTGGTGATCGTTACATTATTTCGTTAGTGGTGATCGTTAGTTTGTTAGTGGTGATCGTTACTTCGTTAGTGGTGATCGTTAGTTTGTTAGTGGTGATTGTTATTTTGTTAGTGGTGATCGTTATTTTGTTAGTGGTGATCGTTATTTTGTTAGTGGTGATCGTTATTTTGTTAGTGGTGATCGTTATTTTGTTAGTGGTGATCGTTAGTTTTCGAAGTTTAATAAACGTCACACGCAGAGACACGAGCTAGACGTTTCATTGTGAAGGTCACAGAGGTCAACGAGTTCAATAACTAATTATAATTAATGAGGGTTTGTTTTGTTGATGAACGTCGCAAGGTCAAGTGGCGTGTAACACACACTTATATCACACACACACACACACACACACACACACACACACACTCGTGGGGGGGGGGTGTAAATCAGATGGAATGTCCTTGTTTGTTATTGTCCTCCTCTTGTGTCTGAAGGCTAATTTGCAAGAAATGTCATTTTTATCACCGTGAGTTTTATTGACATGATGACATCACCGCCTCGGGCAACCAATCACAGCCAAGGACTCCGGCTGAAGGGATTCCGACAGAAAGAACCGCGGAAGAAAAGCCTCGTGATGCCGAGAGTTAAGGGGGGAAAACACACCCCCTCATCTACACCCCCACCTCTCTCTCTCTTTCGCTTCTCTCTCTCTCTCTCTCTCTTCTCTCTCTCTCTCTTTCTCTCTCTCTCTTCTTTCTCTCTCTTCTCTCTCTCTCTCTCTCTCTCTCTCTCTCTCGCTTTCTCCTTCTCTCTCTCACTCTATCTCTCCTACTTTTTTTTTCTTGCCCTTTACCCAGGATAGCACGTGCATCCCTGCAGGCATCACACGTAATAACGTCAGCTCCCTCCCTCTCTCCCTCTCTCCCTCTCTCTCTCACTCTACCACTC
>JACRUU010000004.1:7958785-7968785 GCA_030449085.1 Kryptopterus vitreolus
TATTATTATTATTATTATTATTATTATTATTATTATTATTACAATATGTCAAACAGTCAGAAAAGGTCTAATTCTTATTGCGTGTGTGTGTGTGCGTGTGCATGTGTGTGTGTGTGCGTGTGCGTGTGCGTGTGCGTGTGTGTGTGTGGTGATGCGTCACAGAAGGTGGTATTTTCTCCTCCTTCCTCTTTGGGTCAAACTAAAAGTCAGTGTTTTCATTATTAAGAGCATCGTTCTGTATTTCTGTGGAACACGGCGGCTCGCTGGAATGCTGTACGGGTGATGTGAAGGAATAAAGTCTAAACCCGAGCGAGTTCCACCTGCTGTTACTGCGGCGTATAACGGCGTCCGGTTCCTCCCAGCAAGAGAGACATTTATTTATTAAACATTAAACATTAAATTAAACATTCTGAATCACAGCAGTTTAATAACATCTGTCACCTTCAGACCTGAGATTTACACACTTATAAATCTTATAAACACATTTATAAATACTGCATAAATCACACTTATAAATCACACTTATAAATCACACTTTAAATCACTTATAAATCACACTTATAAATCACACATAAATCACACTTATAAATCTTATAAATCACTTTAAATTTATAAATCACACTTATAAATCACACTTTAAATCACATTTATAAATCACATTTATAAATCACACTTTTAAATCACACTTATAAATCACACTTTAAATCACATTTATAAATCACATTTATAAATCACACTTTTAAATCACACTTATAAATCACACTTTAAATCACATTTATAAATCACACTTATAAATCACACTTATAAATCACACTTATAAATCACACTTATAAATCACATTTATAAATCACACTTATAAATCACATTTATAAATCACACTGCATAAATCACACACATAAATCACACTTATAAATCGTATAAACACTTATAAATCACACTTATAAATCACACTTATAAATCACATTTATAAATCACATTTATAAATCACACTTTTAAATCACACTTATAAATCACACTTATAAATCACATTTATAAATCACACTTATAAATCACACTTATAAATCACACTTATAAATCACACTGCATAAATCACACTTATAAATCACACATTTATAAATCACATTTATAAATCACACTTATAAATCACACTTTAAATCACATTTATAAATCACATTTATAAATCACACTACATAAATCACACTCATAAATCACACTTATAAATCACACATAACATTCACTATAACTCATCACACTTTAAATCACATTTATAAATAAACACTTTATAAATCACACATAATTATCACACTTTATCACACTTATAAATCACACTGCATAAATCACATTTATAAATCACACTTATAAATCACACATAAATCACATAAATCACACTTATAAATATAAATCACACTTATAAATCACACATTTATAAATCACACTTATAAATAACATTTATAAATCACACTGCATAAATCACACATAAATCACACTCATAAATCACACTTATAAATCACACTCATAAATCACACTTATAAATCACACTTATAAATCACATTTATAAATCACACTTATAAATCACACTTATAAATCACATTTATAAATCACACTGCATAAATCACACATAAATCACATAAATCACACTTTATAAATCACACTTATAAATCACACTTATAAATCACACTGCATAAATCACACTTATAAATCACACTTATAAATCACATTTATAAATCACACTGCATAAATCACACTCATAAATCACACTAATAAATCACACATAAATCACACTTATAAATCACATTTATAAATCACACTTATAAATCACACTGCATAAATCACACTAACACACCATAAATCACACATAAATCACACTAATAAATCACACATAAATCACACTTATAAATCACATTATATATTATAAATCACACTTATAAATCACACTGCATAAATCACACTCACACTTATAAATCACATAAACACTTATAAATCACACTTATAAATCACATTTATAAATCACACTTATAAATCATAAATCACTTATAAATCACACTTATAAATCACACTCACATAAATCACACATAAATCACACTATAAATCACACTTATAAATCACACATAAATAATTTATAAACACATTTCATAAATCACACTTATAAATCACACTTCACATAAATCACACTTATAAATCACATTTAAATCACACTTATAAATCACACTGCATAAATCACACTAATAAATCACACATAAATCACACTTATAAATCACACTTATAAATCACACTTATAAATCACACTTTAAATCACACTGCATAAATCACATTTATAAATCACACTGCATAAATCACACTCATAAATCACACTAATAAATCTAAACACATAAATCACACAATCACCTTATAAATCACACTTATAAATCACATTTATAAATCACACTTATAAAAACACTTTATAAATCACACACACATAAATCACACTCACATAAATCACATAAATCAAACTTATAAATCACATAAATTATAAATCACACTTATAAATCACACTTTATAAATCACACTTATAAATCACACTTATAAATCACATTTATAAATCACACTTATAAATCACACTTATAAATCACATTTATAAATCACACTTATAAATCACACTTATAAATCACACTACATTTATAAATCACATTGTATAAATCACACTGCATAAATCACACTCATAAATCACACTTATAAATCACACTTTATAAATCACACTTATAAATCACACTTATAAATCACACATAAATCACACTTATAAATCACACACATTTATAAATCACACTGCATAAATCACACTCATAAATCACACTTAATAAATCACACATAAATCACACTTATAAATCACACTTATAAATCACACTGCTTATAAATCACACATTTATAAATCACATAAATCACATTTATAAATCACACTTATAAATCACACTCATAAATCACACTTGCATAAATCACACTATAAATCACACACACATTTATAAATCACATAAATCACATTTATAAATCACACTTATAAATCACACATTTATAAATCACATTTACATAAATCACACTCACACTTTTAAATCACACTTATAAATCACACTTTAAATCACATTTATAAATCACACTTATAAATAACATTTATAAATCACACTGCATAAATCACACATAAATCACACTTATAAATCACACTTATAAATCACATTTATAAATCACATCACACTTATAAATCACACTTATAAATCACATTTATAAATCACACATAAATACATAAATCACATAAATCACACTTATAAATCACACTGCATAAATCACACTTATAAATCACACTTTAAATCACACTTATAAATCACACTTATAAATCACACTTATAAATCACACACTTATAAATCACACATTACTATAAATCACACTTTTAAATCACACTTATAAATCACACTTTAAATCACATTTATAAATCACATTTATAAATCACACTTTTAAATCACACTTATAAATCACACTTTAAATCACATTTATAAATCACATTTATAAATCACACTTTTAAATCACACTTATAAATCACACTTTAAATCACATTTATTCACACTATAAATCACATTTATAAATCACCTTAATAAATCACACTTATAAATCACACACTATAAATAACACTTAAATCACATTTATAAATCACATTTATAAATCACACTTATAAATCACACTCATAAATCACACTGCATAAATCACACTTATAAATCACACATTTTAAATCACATTTATAAATCACATTTATAAATCACACTTTTAAATCACACTTATAAATCACACTTATAAATCATAAACACATTTATAAATCACACTTATAAATCACACTTATAAATCACACTTATAAATAACATTTATAAATCACACTGCATAAATCACACTAATAAATCACACATAAATCACACTTATAAATCACATTTATAAATCACACTGCATAAATCACACTTATAAATCACACTTATAAATCACACTTATAAATCACACTCATAAATCACACTTATAAATCACACTTATAAATCACATTTATAAATCACACTCATAAATAAATACAATCACACATAAATCACACATAAATCACACTTATAAATCACACTTATAAATCACATTTATAAATCACATTAAATATAAATCACACTTTATAAATCACACTTATAAATCACACATAATATCACACTTATAAATCACATTTATAAATCACACTTATAAATCACATTTATAAATCACACATAAATCACACTCATAAATCACACTCATAAATCACACTTATAAATCACATTTATAAATCACACTTATAAATCACATTTATAAATCACATTTATAAATCACACTTATAAATCACACTTTAAATCACACTTATAAATCACACTTTAAATCACATTTATAAATCACATTTATAAATCACACTGCTTAAAATCACACTTAAATCATTTATAAACACTTATAAATCACACTTATAAATCACACTTATAAATCACACTTATAAATCACATTTATAAATCACACATAAATCACACTGCATAAATCACACATAAATCACACTATAAATCACACATAAATCACAATTATAAATCACACATAAATCACACTTATAAATCACATTTATAAATCACACATAAATCACACTCACACATAAATCACACTTATAAATCACACATTTAAATCAAATTTATAATCATCACACTTATAAATCACACTTATAAATCACATTTATAAATCACACTTTTAAATCACACTTATAAATCACACTTATAAATCACATTTATAAATCACACTTATAAATCACATTTATAAATCACACTATAAATCACACTTAAATCACACATAAATCACACTTATAAATCACACTTTAAATCACATTTATAAATCACATTTATAAATCACACTCACACTTTAAATCACACTTATAAATCACACTTTAAATCACATTTATAAATCACACTTATAAATCACACTTATAAATCACATTTATAAATCACACTTATAAATCACATCACACTTATAAATCACACATTTATAAATCACACTTTTAAATCACACTTATTATAAATCACATTTATAAATCACACTTATAAATTATAAATCACACATTTATTATAAATCACACTTATAAATCACACTTATAAATCACATTTATAAATCACATTTATAAATCACATTTATAAATCACACTTATAAATCACATTTATAAATCACACTTATAAATCACACTTTAAATCACACTTATCACATCACTTATAAATCACATTTATAAATCACACTTATAAATCACACTTATAAATCTTATAAACACTTATAAATCACATTTATAAATCACACTTTAAATCACATTTATAAATCACACTTATAAATCACATTTATAAATCACACTTATAAATCACATAAATCACACTTATAAATCACACTTATAAATCACACTTTAAATCACACTTTTATAAATCACATTTATAAATCACACTTTTAAATCACACTTATAAATCACACTTATAAATCACATTTATAAATCACACTTTATAAATCACACTTATAAATCACACTTATAAATCACATTTATAAATCACACTTATAAATCACATTTATAAATCACACTTATAAATCACACTAAACACATAAATCACACTTTAAATCACATTTATAAATCACATTTATAAATCACACTTTTAAATCACACTTATAAATCACACTTTAAATCACATTTATAAATCACATTTATAAATCACACTTTTAAATCACACTTATAAATCACACTTTAAATCACATTTATAAATCACATTTATAAATCACACTTTTAAATCACACACACTTATAAATCACACTTATAAATCACATTTATAAATCACACTTATAAATCACATTTATAAATCACACTTATAAATCACATTTATAAATCACACTTATAAATCACATTTATACATCACACTTTAAATCACATTTATAAATCACACTTATAAATCACATTTATAAATCACACTTATAAATCACACTTTAAATCACACTTATAAATCACACTTATAAATCACATTTATAAATCACACTGCATAAATAAATGTACGGATATATTTTTTGTTTAACAGAGATTTTATTTTGTTTAATGGAGATTTTTGGTGTTTATTGGAGATTGTTTTTGTAGATTGTTGTAAATTTTGAAGAAGTTCCATGTTGGCGTTTTTGGTGTGCAGTGGAATATTTCGCTGTTTCCTGGTCAGTTTCCGTGTTGCAGAAGGTTTGAATTTGTTTGGGATTTTTGGAGATCCGTTGTTTGGATGTTTGTGTTTATTAGTGTTTGTTTTGGTTTTACTGGTCGTGGTTTATTTTTGTGTTGGAGAAAGTTGTAATGTATTTTGCTGGATGTTTCTGTTGTTGTTGTTGTTGTTGTTGATTTGTTTATCAGTGTTGCTCTCCCTGCAGATGTGTGCAGAGCGATTCTCTGTGCTTGTGTCATTTAGAATGTAATTTCCGCTCTGCCCTGGCGTCCGAGGCTCTCTGATGTTCGAAGACAATTAAACGTTCCACGTTTCACAAAGTTCTGCTAATAGGCAATTTTGATCCAATTATAGACGTTATCTCTGCTGTAATGAGAAATCAAGCAGGGTCACCTGAAGAGCGTGTTAATGTGTGCACACACTTCTGCTTTAGGAGCTTCATCTCAGTGTAGAGAGCGATGTGAGGGGCTTCAAACCCACACACTGATGGAACGAGTATCTGATTAGTGATTCATTTCTGATTTATATCTCAGCAAACATCTTTACATAAAAGTCAATGGGAAAAAAACAGTACATTTGAGTTAAACAGAATCCTGAGTGTTTATTGTCACTCCATGTGCATTATTTTATTATTTTATTTGTAAATAATGACCTGCATTACGACGTCACACTCGGATGAAATGAAGTGAAGTGTGGAAACAGGATAGAGTAATGTTGTGCTAATGCATGACAAAGCCGGCGGGATTAGTGCGCTGTATTCGGATTTATTTTAATGAGCTGTCATGTTTCTTCATGAAGCACTCAGACTGTAAAGAAGTGCGATATCACTGTGTTTACACTCACACTTCTATTATTCAGCGTGTAGGAGCTCATTTATAAACCTACACAACAAAGAGGAAAGACTTTGATCTGAACCAGAATTAAAAACAAAAACACATCATATTCATTAAACTCTCCATCACATCCTCCATCACACTATACATCACATCCTCCATCACATCCTCCATCACACTATACATCACATCCTCCATCACAGTCCCCATCATATTCCACATTACATCCTCCATCACATCCTCCATCACATCCTCCATCACACTATACATCACATCCTCCATCACATCCTCCATCAAACTATACATCACATCCTCCATCACAGTCCCCATCATATTCCACATTACATCCTCCATCACAATCCCCATCACTTCCTCCATCACATTCTCCATCACATCCTCCATCACACTCTTTATCACATTCCCCATCAATCCTCCATCACATCCTCCATCACACCCTACATCACATCCCCCATCACATCCCCATCACATCCTCCATCACACTATACATCACATCCTCCATCATATCCTCCATCACACTATACATCACATCCTCCATCACAGTCCCCATCATATTCCACATTACATCCTCCATCACAATCCCCATCACATCCTCCATCACACTCTCCATCACATCCTCCATCACACTCTTTATCACATTCCCCAACAATCCTCCATCACATCCTCCATCACACATCCTCCATCACATCCTCCATCACACTATACATCACATCCTCCATCACACTATACATTACATCCTCCATCATATCCTTCATCACACTATACATCACATCCTCCATCACATCCCCCATCACACTATACATCACATCCTCCATCATATCCTCCTCCATCACACTATACATCACATCCTCCATCACACTCCCCATCATATTCCATATTACATCCTCCATCACAATCCCCATCAATCCTCCATCACATCCTCCATCACATCCTCCATCACAACCTACATCACATCCCCCATCACATCCTCCATCACACTATACATCACATCCTCCATCATATCCTCCATCACATCCTCCATCACACTCTCCATCACATCCTCCATCACACTATACATCACATCCTCCATCACACTATACATCACATCCTCCATCACATCCTCCATCACACTATACATCACATCCTCCATCACAGTCCCCATCATATTCCACATTACATCCTCCTTCACATCCTCCATCACATCCTCCATCACACTATACATCACATCCTCCATCACACTCTTTATCACATTCCCCAACAATCCTCCATCACATCCTCCATCACACCCTACATCACATCCTCCATCACATCCTCCATCACACTATACATTACATCCTCCATCATATCCTTCATCACACTATACATCACATCCTCCATCACATCCCCCATCACACTATACATCACATCCTCCATCATATCCTCCATCACACTATACATCACATCCTCCATCACACTCCCCATCATATTCCACATTACATCCTCCATCACAATCCCCATCACATCCTCCATCACATTCTCCATCACACTCTTTATCACATTCCCCATCAATCCTCCATCACATCCTCCATCACATCCTCCATCACAACCATCCTACATCACATCCTCCATCACACTATACATCACATCCTCCATCATCCCATCCTTCATCACACTATACATCACATCCTCCATCATATCCTCCATCACATTCTCCATCACACTCTCCATCACATCCTCCATCACACTCTCCATCACATCCTCCATCACACTATACATCACATCCTCCATCACACTCCCCATCATATTCCACATTACATCCTCCATCACAATCCCCATCACATTCTCCATCACATTCTCCATCACAGTCTTTATCACATTCCCCATCAATCCTCCATCAATCCTCCATCACACCCTACATCACACCTCCATCACATCCCCATCACATCCTCCACACTATACATCACATCCTCCATCATATCCTCCATCACACTCTCCATCACAACCCCCATCACATCCTCCATCACACTCTACATCACATCCTCCATCACATTCTTTATCACATTCCCCATCAATCCTCCATCACATCCTCCATCACACTCGACATCACATCCTCCATTACACTCTACATTGAAAGGAATGCATTTATGGTGTGTGTGTGTGTGTGTGTGTGTGTGTATTAAACTCTCCTCATTGTGGTGCTGGTGATGGTGATGAGATGATGTTACTATAATATCGTCCTACGCATTAAATTCTCTCGACTTTTCTCTCAGCGGAAGTTGCAGCTGCAGTAATTGTAGCTCAGGCGCATTGGATATAATAGATAATTTCATCTTGTCTGTGTGTGTGTATGTGTGTGTATGTGTGTGTGTGTATGTGTGTGTATGTGTGCTGTCAAAGCCCATTATCCTCACTTTGTGCTAAAAAGTGGTCTTGTTCAGCAGACGAATAGCAAACAGATTGAGTATTAGATGAGCTAATACACCGCCACGTTTCCAGCGCAGACGCTCGATCTGCCTCGGCTAATAGAACCTGATGAAATTCAATGTACTGACCACTAGTTCTACACACACACACACACACACACACACACACACACACACACACACACACACACACACACACATGTTTATGTTGATATTTCAATGAAAGCAGTAAAGTGGCCTGTATGAAGTTAATGGTTCTTTGGCAGGTTTTATTGAGAGTCACACTGAGAGGAACACACATCATCTTTACTAACACAAACAAAAGCACAATCTATACAGATCCTGATACATCATGTGTCTGTCTGTCATCTGTGTAAATGTACCTCAGGGATGAATAAAGTGTCTGTCTGTCTGTCTGTCTGTCTGTCTGTCTGTAAGTACAGTGTTCATGATCACGGGTGTATGTAACAGTTCTACATGTAAGTGTCCATCACTGAACCTCAACAATGGCTAAACTGTACATTCAATATTGATTTGTTCC
>JACRUU010000004.1:7973785-7986285 GCA_030449085.1 Kryptopterus vitreolus
CTCCTCTCCGTGCTGTAGTCGAGGAGAGTCAAATAATAAGTACAACACACACACACACACACACACACACATTTTTCCTCTATGAGGTTTTTAATGCTGTACGTTTTGAGCAGATTATAAATGATAATTCTGAATGTAACTGGTGCAGAGTTATTTATTTTTGTGCAGTGTGAGCTTTACTCATCTTCCTGTGTGTGTGTGTGTGTGTGTGTGTGTGTGTGTGTGTGTGTGTGTGTGTGTGTGTGTGTGTGTGTGTGTGTGAAGGCTCTGCTGTTTTTCTGGGTCAAAGAGTGGGAGAAAGAGATAGAGAAGGAGAGAGAGAGCTTGTGTGTGTATGTGTGTGTGTGTGTGTGTGTGTGTGCGCGTGTGTGTGTGTGTGTGTGTGTGTGTGTGTGTGTGTGTGTGTGTGTGTGTGTGTGTGTGTGCGCATGTGCGTTTGTGTGCGTGTGTGTGATGAAATGTTTTTTTATCAAGATTTGGTGAATTTTTGAGAATAAAGGTAGAAAGTCATTAAAATGCTGAAGGCGTTTTCCATCTCTCTCTCTCTCTCTCTCTCTCTGTTATTCCATTCATTCATCTGTCTATCTTTTTTATTTATTCATCTACCTGTCTATCTCTCTATCTGCGGGTTCGTATGTGTGATGAAAGAGTGGAGCAGGAGGTGGAGGGAATCCAGAGGATGTGAAGCGGTAGAACATGTTCAGAGTTACAAAGCTCATGGTCTTTATACTTTCCTGTCACTCAGTGGCTCACACACACACACACACACACACACACACACACACACACACACACACACACACACTCACACACACACACACTGCAGTGAGTATACCTGTCACTGAAGGCTTCAGTTGGAGTGTTTGGTTAGATGTTGTCTCCCACACGGTGAACACGAGCTACAACCTACAACAAGCCACTCATTAACGCTTAGCGTGTGTTATTATAGCGTTCCACCTGTTTCACAATCCCAACACCACTAAACACCTCTGACCTCTAATCCAGTCACAAAAACACCTCATTGTTTATTCCATAATCTCCAGTTAACTTTCTATAACCATTAGTAGGTGTTTGATTGTGTTTAGTGGTGTTTGATGGTGTTTGCTGGCTATGTATTAGACATTTGATGGTGTTTGATGACTATATATTAGGTGCTTGATGGTGTTTGATGACTATGTATTAGGTATTTAATAGTGTTTGATGACTATATGGTGTTTGATGGTGTTTGATGACTATATATTAGGTGCTTGATGGTGTTTGGTGTTTGATGACTATGTATTAGGTATTTAATGGTGTTTGATGGTGTTTGATGACTATATATTAGGTGCTTGATGGTGTTTGACGGTGTTTGATGACTATGTATTAGGTATTTAATGGTGTTTGATGGTGTTTGATGACTATATATTAGGTGCTTGATGGTGTTTGATGACTATGTATTAGGTATTTAATGGTGTTTGATGCTGTTTGATGACTGTATATTAGGTGTTTGATGACTATGTATTAGGCCTTTGATTGTGTTTTTGTGGTGTTTGATGACTATGTATTAGGTATTTAATAGTGTTTGATGACTGTATATTAGGTGTTTGATGGTGTTTGATGACTATGTATTAGGTCTTTGATGGTGTTTGATGACTATATATTAGGTGCTTGATGGTGTTTGACTGTGTTTGATGACTATGTATTAGGTATTTAATGGTGTTTGATGACTATACATTAGGTGTTTGATGACTAAGTATTAGGTCTTTGATGGTGTTTGATGACTATGGATTAGGTCTTTGATGGTGTTTGATGACTGTATTAGGTCTTTGATGGTGTTTGGTGGTGTTTTATGACTATGTATTAGGTTTTTGATGGTGATTGGTGGTGTTTGATGACTTTTTTTGGTGGTGTTTGATGACTATATATTAGGTCTTTGATGGTGTTTGGTGGTGTTTGATGACTATGTAGTAGGTCTTTGGTGGTGTTTGGTGGCGTTTGATGACTATGTATTAGGTCTTTGATGGTGATTGATGACTATGTATAAGGTCTTTGGTGGTGTTTGATGACTATGTATTAGGTGTTTGATGGTGTTTGGTGGTGTTTGATGACTATGTAGTAGGTATTTGATGGTGTTTGGTGGTGTTTGATGACTATGTATTAGGTTTTTGATGGTGTTTGGTGGTGTTTGATGACTATGTATTAGGTCTTTGATGGTGTTTGGTGACCATGTATTAGGTCGTTGATGGTGTTTGATGGTGTTTGGTGGCTATGTATTAGGTTTTTGATGGTGTTTGGTAGTGTTTGATGACTATGTATTAGGTCTTTGATGGTGTTTGATGACTATGTATTATGTCTTTGATGGTGTTTGATGACTATGCATTAGGTCTTTGATGGTGTTTGATGACTATGCATTAGGTCTTTGATGGTGTTTGATGACTATGCATTAGGTCTTTGATGGTGTTTGATGACTATGTATTAGGTGATTGATGGTGTTTGGTGGTGTTTGATGACTATGTATTAGCCATTTGATGGTGTTTGATGTTAGATGAGTCAGTAAAAATGTTATAATGGTTTAGATGATTCTAGCGATGGTGGTGTTATAAACACTGTATTATCTGCGGCCCTGATTGATGTTGTAGACTCGCTGTCTGTATAAAGCCCACAGCTGGGAAGTGTGCATGAGCGAGCGGATCTGTGGCCCTCAGTGCTGTAGGGCCCGCCACCGAGGGAACGGCTTTTTATATTTCAATCTCTTTTATGGCCGATTCTCTTTCCGTCTGCCGTGTAGCCAGACAGGGTCGAGTTCTTTCTCTTCCACTGTGTGAATAAACGAGGAACGAGCAGAATACTGAAGTCTCATTTAGGGATGATAGTCGCTCGAGGTCTCTCCTCTTTCACCCAAATCAATCATCCCTCCTCTCCTCCACCGTCGCCTCATTGGTCATTGTTTCAACCTTGAGCTCTTTCTTCCCTCTCGTCTTTTTCATCACAGTTATCCATCACTTCAGTGAGAGCTTTCTCTCTCTCTCTCTCTCTCTCTCTCATCGCCTGAGTGCAGGAGTACAGACACTACAGAAGCAGAAACTATTTATTCCCAGTGTCCTTCAGTCTCCCTCAGGGTTGTGTACTCTACAGTGCAGGGATGAGATTTCAGTCAACCACTGCGTCATGCTAATTAATGCTAAACCACTGCCTTTCCGTAATGCACACATTTTAATCACAATGACAGAAAATAACACAAATACTGTCAGAGTAAAACAACACAAAGGCAACAATACAAACAATTCCATTCCGATATAAACATTTGCTTTAAATTAGTGTGGAAAAAATACAAGACAATTAGCCATAACGTAACCATGGAAACAAGACAAACCCTTTTGCATTATCAATATATTCTAAAAATGTGTTCTTAAAGTAAAGTTGCTCGGCGGAAGATTGTAGGTCTGTGGGAAGTTTTGTGAATTCCTGTACCCCCAAGCCGCCTGTGATGGGCCCCTGAGTCCGGCCCCCACACCTGCTCAGTGTATAAAGGAGCTCAGTGTAAGGGTTACAGGGTGTCTGCTGAATCCCATAATACAATCAAATGTAAGAAGAATACTTTACACATGATATATATTTAATATGAATTACTGTGGTGTAAGAGGAATAAAACACTTGAGGTCGCACTGTAATTATTAGTAAATGTTCTCTCAGTTATAAAGGCATTATTCAGGACTAACGTCTTCTCACAGCGATCCTACATCCCACATCCACTTCCTCCCTGCTCTCAGACCACACATAAAGGGAAAATGATTGATTTTATTTAGATCTTATTACACATGTGTAAAGAGACGTTTAGACAGAAAAAGACAATGTGTAAATGGTAGAACATACTGTTTTAATGAGGTAGTGATTTATCCAGCTGCAGTTCCGCTTTCCTCCACATGGAGGTGCTGTGTAAGAGGAGTTGTTTCGTGTTGTATGTTGTGTTGGTTTGGCTAGTTTGTTGTAAATCCCAGGATGCGGAGGTTAACCGGATGTGATCTGTTGTTGTGCTGTAACCTTCTGCTCCCTGTTTGATATTAGTCTCGGTGAAACAAGGGCTACTTCCTGCCTCGCTGTAAAGTACAGGGCTCACGGAGGGACAAAAAGGTCAGCCATGGCCTCCTGTCACTTTGTGTTTCCTGTTTAGAGGTTAAAGCTCTCCAGAACACAACATTAGCGGTTAAAGAGAGAGAGAGAGAGAGAGAGAGAGATGAGAGAGAGAGAGAGAGAGAACGCCTCTGGCTAGCACTACAATGAGCTATCGATTCTCTGTCTGGAGGAAAATATAGAGGCCTTTAAACATCAGCGTACAAAGAAACAGGAAACGTTTAGTAGTTTATAAAGACCACAACGACGCGTCACATTCACTCGTTCCTCACCAATCACACCATCACACCTTCCAGCCCCAGCATTCCTCTCCTTCCCAGGAGATTCCCAGTATTCCAGCATCCCGAGAGAGATAACCAGAGACAGGGAGAGGATCCACCCAAACTCTACCTCCAAACTACACCCAAACTCTACCTCCAAACTACACCGCAAACTCTACCTCCAAACTACACTCAAACTCTACCTCCAAACTACACTCAAACTCTACCTCCAAACTACACCCAAACTCTACCTCCAAACTACACCCAAACTCTACCTCCAAACTACACCTCAAACTCTACCTCCAAACTACACCCAAACTCTACCTCCAAACACCCAAACTCTACAAACTACACCCAAACTACAAACTCAAACTCTACCTCCAAACTACACTCAAACTCTACCTCCAAACTACACTCAAACTCTACCTCCAAACTACACCAAACTCTACCTCCAAACTCAAACTCTACAAACTCAAACTCCAAACTACGCCCAAACACTCAAACTACAAACTACCTCCAAACTACACTACACCGCAAACTCTACCTCCAAACTACACCCAAACTCTACCTCCAAACTACACCCAAACTCTACCTCCAAACTACACCCAAACTCTACCTCCAAACTACACCCAAACTCTACCTCCAAACTACACCCAAACTCTACCTCCAAACTACACCCAAACTCTACCACCAAACTACACCCAAAATCTACTCCAAACTACACCCAAACTCTACACTCCAAACTACCCAAACTCCAACACTACAAACTACCAAACTCTCAAACTACACCAAACTACCTACCTCCAAACTACACCCAAACTCTACTTCCAAACTACACCCAAACTCTACCTCCAAACTACACCACCCAAACTCTACCTCCAAACTACACCTCAAACTCTACCTCCAAACTACACCTCAAACTCTACCTCCAAACTACACCCAAACTCTACACAAACTACACCCAAACTACAAACTACACCACGAACTACACTACACCAAACTACACTCAAACTCTACCTCCAAACTACACTCAAACTCTACCTCCAAACTACACCCAAACTCTACCTCCAAACTACACCCAAACTCTACTTCCAAACTACACCCAAACTCTACCTCCAAACTACACTCAAACTCTACCTCCAAACTACACCGCAAACTCTACCTTCCAAACTACACCCAAACTCTACCTCCAAACTACAACCAAACTCTACTTCCAAACTACACCCAAACTCTACCTACAAACTACACCACAAAACTACCTCCAAACTACACCCAAACTCTACCTCCAAACTACACCCAAAACTCTACTTCCAAACTACACCCAAACTCTACCACCAAACTACACCTCAAACTCTACCTCCAAACTACACCCAAACTCTACCTCCAAACTACACCCAAACTCTACCTACAAACTACACCACAAACTCTACCACCAAACTACACCTCAAACTCTACCTCCAAACTACACCCAAACTCTACCCCAAACTCCAAACTACACCCAAACTACTTCCAAACTACACCCAAACTCTACCACCAAACTACACCCAAAATCTACTTCCAAACTACACCCAAACTCTACCTACCACCAAACTACACCCAAACTCTACCTCCAAACTACACCCAAACTACACGAACTACAAACTCAAAATCATCCAAACGAACTCAACCCAAACCACCAAACTACACCCAAAACTCTACCTTCCAAACTACACCCAAACTCTACCTCCCTACACCAAACTACCTCCACTCAAACTCTACAAACTCCAAACTACACCCAAACTCTACCTCCAAACTACACCCAAACTCTACCTCCAAACTACACCCAAACTCTACCTTCCAAACTACACCCAAACTCTACCTCCAAACTACACCCAAACTCCAAACTACACCCAAACTTCCAAACTACACCCAAACTCTACCTCCAAACTACACCCAAACTCTACCACCAAACTACACCCAAACTCTACTTCCAAACTACACCCAAACTCTACCACCAAACTACACCCAAAATCTACTTCCAAACTACACCCAAACTCTACCACCAAACTACACCCAAAACCAAAACTCTCCAAACTTCCAAACTACACACCCAAACTCACCCCGAACTACAAACTACCCAACACCAACCTCCCACTACCTACACCCCGCCAAACTACACCGCCAAACTACACCCTAACTCCTCCTTCAAATTCATCCACCAGACTACAGCCTCAAACTCTACCTCTAAACCTCTACCCTTAAACTTTACCTCCAAACTACATCTTCCAATCTACACAATTTCTACCACCACACTACACTCACTCTCTACCAACTCCAAACTCCTAAACCTCCAAAAACAACACTCTCAAAAACTACCTAAATACCTCCAAACTACACCCAACACTCTCCAAACCACCTCCAACTACACTACAAACACAACGAAACTACAACCCAAACTCTAACTACCAAACTCTACCCAAACTAACCCAAACTACCTCCAAACACACCCAAACACTACTCCAAAACTACCTCCAACTACAACACTGCAAACTCCTAACCTCCAAACTCAAACTCTACCTCCAAACTACACTCAAACTCTACCTCCAAACTACACTCAAACTCTACCTCCAAACTACACTCAAACTCTACCTCCAAACTACACTCAAACTCTACCTCCAAACTACACTCAAACTCTACCTCCAAACTACACTCAAACTCTACCTCCAAACTACACTCAAACTCTACCTCCAAACCAAACTACACTCAAACTCTACCTCCAAACTACACTCAAACTCTACCTCCAAACTACACCCAAACTCTACTTCAAACTACACCCAAACTCTACCTCCAAACTACACCCAAACTCCAAACTACCTACAAACTACACCCAAACTCTACCAACACCAAACTACACCCAAACTCTACTCCAAACTACACCCAAACTCTACCTCCAAACTACACCCCGAACTACACCCAAACCACCTACACCCCCCCCACCCCACCTCCAAACTACACCGCCAAACTACACCCTAACTCCTCCTTCAAATTCATCCACCAGACTACAGCCTCAAACTCTACCTCTAAACCTCTACCCTTAAACTTTACCTCCAAACTACATCTTCCAATCTACACAATTTCTACACACCACAAACTACAAACTCACCCGCAAACTCTACCTCCAAACTACGACACAGACAAACTCTCAAACTCTACCTCCAAACTACTCACCAAAACTACCGTGACCTCACAAACTACTCCAAACTCCAAACTAACCCAAACTCTACAAACTAACTTCCAACTACCTCCAAACTACTACTCCAAACTACACTAACTCTACCTACAAACTACACCTCAACTCTACCTCCAAACTACACCCAAACTCTACTCCAAACTCCAACTACTACACCAACAAACTCTACTCCAAACTACCCCAAACTCTACCACCACTCAAACTCTACCTCCAAACTACACACGCAAACTCTACCTCCAAACTACACCCAAACTCTACCTCCAAACTACACCCAAACTCTACCTCCAAACTACACCCAAACTCTACCTCCAAACTACACTCAAACTCACTCCAAACTACCTCAAACTCTACAAACTACACCCAAACTCTACCTCCAAACTACACCCAAACTCTACAAACTCCAAACTACACTACACCCAAACTCTACCTCCAAACTACACCCAAACTCTACAAACTACACCCAAAACTACAAACTACACCCAAACTCTACAAACTCCAAACTCTACTTACCCAAACTACACCCAAACTCTACCTCCAAACTACACCCAAACTCTACCTCCAAACTACACCCAAACTCTACCTCCAAACTACACCCAAACTCTACCTACAAACTACACCCAAACTCTACCTCCAAACTACACCCAAACTCTACTTCCAAACTACACCCAAACTCTACCACCAAACTACACCCAAAATCTACTTCCAAACTACACCCAAACTCTACCACCAAACTACACCCAAAATCTACTTCCAAACTACACCCAAACTCTACAAACTACACCCAAACTACTTCCAAACTACACCCAAACTCTACCTCCAAACTCAAACTCTACCCCAAACTACAAACTACACCCAAACTCTACCTCCAAACTACACCCCGAACTACACCCAAACCACCTCCCAACTACACCCCGAACTACACCGCCAAACTACACCCTAACTCCTCCTTCAAATTCATCCACCAGACTACAGCCTCAAACTCTACCTCTAAACCTCTACCCTTAAACTTTACCTCCAAACTACATCTTCCAATCTACACAATTTCTGCCGTTCATTTCATCCCCAAAATGCCACCTGCTGTTGTTTTCTACATTTATAATTCTTCAACACTCGGAGACATTATTGTTCCATGATGGTATGAGTTTATTTCGAGTCCCGTAACCACGGCAACATCAGATTTTCGATCATCTACAGTGTATAGTTGTAATGGTGTGTGTTAATGGGCGTGGCTTTATTGTAAACCTCTATTTCTGTGCAGTGTAATACTGATGTCTCCTACACACACACACACACACACACACACCCACACACACACCCACACACACACACACACACACACACACATGTAAAAAAAAAAGATACATGTGCTTTATCATCCTGAAACATCACATGTTCATCTTTTAATCAATTTCCCTCATGTTGTGTTTATATAAACCCCTAATGAGCGCCGTGAAACACTCCGCTTGCTCCGAGCTATTTTCTGCCTGGCTGGACAAATGGGGTTTTACCACGCACACGCACACACGCACACACACACACACACACACACACACACACACACACACACACACACACACACACACCACACACGCCTGCACACGCACACAATGCACTGTCTGGATCCAGAACAGACCAGTTGCCCTGATGCAACGGGTAGAGCTTATATAACACACACCCAGGCTGAACAGAACTGGAGCATCACATGTGTGTGTGTGTGTGTGTGTGTGTGTGTGTGTGTGTCTTTGTGTGCATGTTTGCTGAGAAATAAATAACAGTAAATAAAGAAATAGCAGTAGAATTGTAGGATGGAGACGGACAGTGAAATGAAGACACAGTGTTCCAGTGTTACACCATCCTATTTTATACCAAATATTTATTATTTATTCTATTATCTAAAATAACAAAAAAGTAAATAAACACAATAATTACATTTACAGATTTATAAACAAATATAGTAATTAAAGTATCAGTATTATATATATATATATATATATATATATATATATATATATATATATATATATATATATATGTATATATATTTAATGTATTAAATATGTACTAAATGTAAAAACATTTAATGTATACCATGTATACTAAATTTATTTTGATTTTCTATAAACAATTCATTCATTCATTCATCTTCTACCGCTTTATATATATCCGATTTTCCCTCGGGTCACGGGGAGTCTGTGTCTATCTCAGGCGTCTATGGGCATTAAGGCAGGATACACCCTGGATGGAATGTCAACAACCAACCCATCGCAGGGCACACACACACACACACACACACACACACACACACACACACACACACACATTCACACACACATTCATACACTAGGGACAATTTTCCAAGGTGCCAATCAACCTACCATGCATGTTTTTGGACCGGGAGGAAACCGGAGAACCCGGAGAAAAACCCCCTGAGGCACGGGGAGAACATGCACAAACTCACACACACACACACATGGCCGAGACGGGAATCGAACCCGGACCCTGGCGGTGTGAGGCAAAACGTGATAAACCACTAAACCACCGTGCCCATAAAACAATTCATTTATAATATAATAATAATAATAATAATAATAATAATAATAAATAGATGAATAAAATCCACCTAAACAAATGATCAATGCATAAAGTATATATAAAAAAATAAAATAAAATCTTTAAGCAGCTTTAACCAGGTCAAAGCTGAACAAATTCCTTGTTATTTGTGTCAGAAGTCGTGCACATCTGCTCAGCTGTGAGAGATTAAAACGTCTAAATGTTTTTACTTTTTGGATGATTACATTTTCATTAGTCTCTAATGAGCAATCAATATGTGATTTTCCTGAAGAGAGCTCCATCACGTAACGCTAATTACAGCAGCTAAAGTGTGGATATGGAAATGATACACACACACACACACACACACACACACACACACACACACACACACACACACACACACACTCCAGACAGGACTTGTTGATGGAGCAGCTGTGATGAATGTAACACTATTGTGTAATCTTTATTTTTGATTGTGTCTATCAAACAACTGCAAATCTAGCATCTGAAATTGCGATTATTAGCGATTAGCATGTGTTGTGATTCGGCTACTATTTTACACTTTATTTAAGTTTCACACTCGCGTTACCTCAGGAATCAGATCCACACTGTTCCACTCACTGTTCATGTGAATCTATAACATTATTCCAATTATTATTCATCTCAAAAAGATTACTGAGAACATTCCACTCTACCGCTTATTTTCTGGTTACGCTAGCTAGCTCATGACAATTACAGTAATATATATTAGCTTGTGTATGTAGAGTATAATGTACAATTATTCAGAAAGTAAAGATTTACCTCAGATTATTTTATAAATTCTAAAATAAAATCAAAACACGTTATTAGCTGTGTCAACTTTTACCTCAGATGTGTTCATAAATCAGTCAGAAATGATTCAGTAGTGCTAAAATTAACATTTAGCGTAGCGTTTAGGTTTTTAATAGTAACGACTTTGTTGGAAAAATATCCACTTTTACCTGAGATCGGTTTGGAAAGTTTCAATAAAAGACTTAATAACTTGTTTTACACGTAACCGTGTGATTTAGCACATACATTTGTTTTCACATACATTAATGGAAAAGTCAATTTTACCTCACATTTTACCTCAGATCATTTTGTAAAAGTACAAATTAAGACTAAAACGGCACTGATCTAAAACATTTTTAAATCTTTATCCTCAGGTTGTAAATGATTTAGCCAAAGTTAAAGTTTGTAAACAAGCCTGCTAGCATAAATCCCTTCAGGCGTTTTTAGCGGCCGTGCATAGAGGCTGAAAATGCCTAAAATATCAAAAGTGTTTTCTTTCAAAAGTGTTAAAAATGTACCTAAAAAAGATCAAACAGCAGTGATAATTGTAGTTATTAGCATTGGATAGACAAAAACAAATCTTTTATTTAGCATTTATTCGCTAACAGGATCGAAACCTCCATTTTGTGAAAGCTTCCATCTTGTATGAATCCAGCGGAGATGATTTCACTCGTGCGTCTCAGATCGACGTCGCTTTGTACTGCGTGTTTTTTGAAGCGCTTTAGCGTAGCCGTTTCCAGCATTAGCGTAGCGCTAAGCGCTTCCTGATCCTCAGCGGTGTAAAAGCTGTTGATGGCTCACTCGGATGGAGAAGTCGTGCAGGAGAGAACGGCGCAGGACGTGATTGCACTGCGGACGCCGTGTTCTCCAGCCTGAGGGGAGAAACGCGGCGTCCTGCCACGCGGCGTCCTGCCACGGCGTGAAGCGCAATTTCACCTCAACACACGCTTGATTAAAATGTCAGAAGTAATAAGAGCCAACGAGACACGGCACTCATGGGAGGAGTCTCGCACTCACACACCTTATCACACTGATTGGCTTTAATATCACCAGGTAATGATGGAATTGTGCGTCTCACACACACACACACACACACACACACACACACACACACACACACTCACTCATACACACATACATACACTCAGTAAAGTGTAGGTACATTATTTTACTCCAGAAAACAGAATCACCTCCATGATGGACGACGCGAGAGAAGGATGTGGATCAGATGAGGTGGAGACCGGGTGAGATCAGGTGGAGGTGGATGATATGAGATGGGTGGAGGAGATGAGGTGGGTGGAGGAGACGAGGTGGGTGGAGGAGGTGGTGAGATGAGGTGGTGGATGAGATGAGGTGGAGGCAGGGTGTAGGAGAGGGTGTGGAGGATGAGGTGGAGTGAGGTGAGGTGGTGGATGAGATGAGGTGGAGGCAGGGTGTAGGAGATGAGGTGGTGGAGGAGATGAGGTGGAGGCAGGGTGTAGGAGATGAGGTGGTGGATGAGATGAGGTGGAGGCAGGGTGTAGGAGATGAGGTGGTGG
>JACRUU010000004.1:7991285-8026285 GCA_030449085.1 Kryptopterus vitreolus
TGACGCTATTCAAAATGTCATTTATTTGTTTATTTGTTTATTTTTTGTAAAGTAACTAAGGACTTTTTGGGGAGTTCGTAACTGTAATGTAATGACATGTTTTTATGCAGTAACTGTAACGGATTGCTGTTATTTTGTAATTAAATGACATTACGGCGTTACATGTAACTCGTTACTCCCCGACACTGCAGGCGATACAGATACTGGTGGTTTTTGTGGGCGTGGCCTGGACTGAGAACTTTGTGATGTTTCGAAATTTCGCTGCTTCTTTAGTTTCTTTCTTTTCTCTACACAAATCCAGATAAATCACTAAAAACACTCCATTTTCACTCGTATTCCAGTTTCTGATTCACACCGAAACATTTCTGTATTAGTGAAGGAACAATACTGATACTAAATCAATACTATTACTGTATAAATCAATACCACGTGGATTATTATTATAATCCATTATAGATTTATTATAATTATAGATTTATTGGTTTATAGTTTGATGGGAAAAAAACCCGAAATTGTGCAGATCTTTTCAACCTTTTAACGATTTCACCCCAATTTCACACACACTGCCGCCTACGGGTGAACTTTGGCACTGCAGCATTTGAAATACAAAACTCTACAAAACTTTGCAGCTCTTTGAAACGTCGCCGTGACGAATACAAATGTGTCATCATGTGCCTCCATTTTCACACTCATGAAAACAGTGTTTTCAAAATTGATCCCCTTTGAAGGAGGATTTCAGAAAGATGACTAATAACGTCGTCTCCGTGTAGACGATAAAACTCCGAGAAAAATATACTTTCCACTCTTCTGGGACGATATTGTACAAAAGATTCTGTGGTAGTTTAGTGGTCGTTTGGTTTTTAAGGAATTGGACTGAACATAAGAAAGGAAATAAAAGCTTATTTCTAAAATAAAAAATGTCATTTTTATTGCCATAAAAGATAAAAAGTCTTAAATATCAGATTCTACATGAGAATATAAATCTTAAAGTAAGAAAATTGTACTTGTTCAGTCTGAGAAAGTTCATGTTAAATACTTATGAGCAAAATTTCACTAGAAACAAGTGACAGATTTAATATTTAAATAGAATGTTGTGGTGATTTTAAGATTAATAACGTCCTGAAAAATTCTTAGATCTAGAATTTTAACAAAGGATCAAACTTGTGTTTATCAAATGTGGAAGTGTGGTTAAAGATTTGGCCTCTGCACAGGAAGATTGCAGGTTCAGATCCCACTAGTGGATAAAACAGCTTGAACCTGGATTTTTAATTTAGTAGAATTAATTAATTCTTTAATTAATTAATTAATTAATTAATAATTTTTTTTTGCTTGATTGTAATATATTTTAACTAGAATCCTGCTTGTTTTGTGCATCTGTAGGTCATGAGTTCAAATCCCATCCTACAACAAGCTGCATAGGTCCCCTGAGCAAGGCCCCTAACCCCAGCTCTGCTCAGTGGGTGTGGGTAATAATGTATAATTGTGGAGATTCCATTAGACATAAAGGTGTCAGTAAAGTCAGGTAGTGATGTAGGGGAGGAGGTGTGGGCTGCGATCCATGTCCATCCTAAAGGTCTTCCAGAGGAATGAATTACAGGAACAGCAGTGGGATGGAGGTGAAAAGCAGGTCGTAATGAATCTGCGTTATGTACATACAGAGCGAGTGTGGAGCATCGGGTCACTGTTGGGACGGAGCCCAGTCTCCTCTCAGACATGAATACTTGTAAGTTAATGGGGAGTGGTGGGATTTGAACCCACAGCTCCAGGCCTCTCTCACGCGTTCCTTAAACGTTTAATCAGCGTGCAGGTTTGAGTAAAGACCCGATATAGAGATTTAGTGATTCCTCTTCAGCTGAAAAGCGGCCTGTCACCGCCGGCGTAATTACATCTCATCCCATAACATCATCGCATCGCCCCCATCCCTCGCTCCTTCTCTCCTTCTCTCTGTCTATCTTTGCTCGACATAATCAAGGCGTGAATAGCGATTTCCATAGAGACGAGCTCGATGGGAATCAATTGCGTACAGTACGCACCTGGAGAAGCCAAATAATGCATTTTGATTGCGTGATTACGGCGGCGCCTGATTCCTCGTGCTGTCATTCTCCCGTAATAGGCTCGTTCGAGAGCGGAGACTGGATGAAGATTTAAATCTATCATGGGGCTCGACAGCAGAGCAATAATACACTCTGTAATGGAGTGTGCAGTAGCTCGGGGGCTGAGGGCCGAGGCCGTGGTTAGTGGACGTGGCAGTGCGGATCGCTCGCTGCAGATTAGTAACATTAGCTTGGTTTGGATTAGCAGCGGGGGCAGGACGCGGCTCGCCGGCTCGCCGTAGCGCTACGCCGCGGAGTGTGAGATAAACCCGCGCTCGCAGCGGAACGCTGAATCCGACCCGGTACACAAACCCAACACTGCACAGCTTATTTATTTTCATGCCTTTGTTTTGGTTTGTTTTTACAGATTCTTCATGCGAGGAGGGAATTACATTCTGGGTTTTGTTATGTGTTTTGGCGACGTGGGTAATTGGTCAGGATCTGCCCATAAATAAACCGAGATGGAGAAAATATTTAGGGACCAATCTTTCCAGCAGTGCGGTGAAGCTCTCTGTGTCCAAAAGGTGCATTTCCTCCAGACCTGCTGCTGCTGCTGTTCCCTGTGGATCTGCATGATTAGGTCCTGTATGTCCATATTTCCAGATCCACCTGCTCCGGGGATCTTTATATACCCCGCGCTCTAACAGGGGTTTTATTCTCCTCGAAGATCCCGAGGGACACATGGGGACAAATTTCCACAGCCTTACATTTCCTGTGCTCTAAAAACCCTTTATTCCCACGTCATTATGTCCCTTTAACCAACACCTTATATTCCTAATTCTTCCTCTTACATTTTCCTGTACGGTCCTGTATGAGCTCCCAGGATTCTCACGCTTTCACATTTCACGGCCACATTTTCCGGGGATTCTCGGAGCTCAATGATTCCGTTTCTCTACATTTCCTTAATAACCAGTTAATATCCACAGAACAGCAGATCGACGTGACGTACGGCTTTATTCCATAAATATCTCTTTATTCAGGACCTCCGATTTTTAGTCTTTTATCATTTCAGTCACATGATCAAATGATTTCAGTCACATGATCACATGATTTCAGTCACATGATCACATGATTTCAGTCACAGGGTTTCAGGGATGTTCAGCTTCACAACACCTTTTAATCCTACATTATTTATTACAGTCTTTTATGCTTCCACAATCCTGTAATTTCCACAGAGGTACAGCATTTTGGAGAGTTGTGTAGCGTCGGGTTGTGTGTCGTGTAATTGCAGTTTTGTGTAGTAGCAGTGTTGTGTAATTGCTGTATTGTGTAGTTGGAGTGTTGTGTAGTGTTAGCGTTGTGTATTTGGAGTGTTGTGTAGTGTTAGTGTTGTGTATTTGGAGTGTTGTGTAATGTCAGCATTGTGTGTTGTGTAGTTGCAATGTTGTGAGCTGTGTGTTGTGTAGTGGCAGTGGTGTGTTGTTGAAGTGTTGTGTAGGAATTCGGTGGAATAGTGCAGATGTTATGGTGGAATGTGGAATAGTGTGGAATGTTATGGTGGAATGAGGAATAGTGTGGAATGTTATGGTGGAATGAGGAGTGCGGAATATGGTGGAATGTTACGGTGGAATGAGGAATAGTGCAGAATGTTATGGTGGATGTTATGGTGGATGTGGAATAGTGCGGTGGAATGAGGAATAGTGCGGAATGTTATGGTGGAATGTGGAATAGTGTGGAATGTTATGGTGGAATGTTATGGTGGAATGTGGAAGTGTGGAAGTTATGTGGATGTTGGAATGTGCGGTGGAATGTGGAATAGTGCGGAATGTTATGTTACGGTGGAATGAGGAATAGTGCGGAATGTTATGGTGGAATGTTACGGTGGAATGAGGAATAGTGCGGAATGTGGAATAGTGCGGAATGGTGGAATGTGGTGGAACGGTGGAATGTGGAATAGTGCGGAATGTTACGGTGGAATGTTACGGTGGAATGTGGAATGTGGAATAGTGTGGAATGTTACGGTGGAATGTTATGGTGGAATGTGGAATAGTGCGGAATGTTATGGTGGAATGTTACGGTGGAATGAGGAATAGTGCAGAATGTTATGGTGGTGGAATGTTATGGTGGAATGAGGAATAGTGCGGAATGTTATGGTGGAATGTTACGGTGGAATGTGGAATAGTGCGGAATGTTATGGTGGAATGTTATGGTGGAATGTGGAATAGTGCGGAATGTTATGGTGGAATGTTAGTGGATGGTGGAATGGTTATGGTGGAATGTTACGGTGTGGAATGGAAGTGTGGAATGTGTATGCGGAATAGTGCGGAATGTTATGGTGGAATGTGGAATAGTGTGCGGAATGTTTACGGTGGAATGTTACGGTACGTTTTGGTGGAATGTGGAATAGTGCGGTGGAATGTTATGGTGGAATGTGGAATAGTGCGGAATGTTATGGTGGAATGTACGGTGGAATGGTGGAATGTTACGGAATGTTATGGTGGAATGTTATGGTGGAATGTGGAATAGTGCAGAATGTTATGGTGGAATGTTATGGTGGAATGTGGAATAGTGCGGAATGTTATGGTGGAATGTTACGGTGGAATGAGGAATAGTGCGGAATGTTATGGTGGAATGTTACGGTGGAATGTGGAATAGTGCGGAATGTTACGGTGGAATGCGGAATGTGGCACTGAGACCCGGAGCGGCGAGTGGTGGTATTTTTGTAGGTGAAAGTGTGATTTGTGTGACGACTCCTTGCTCGTCTTCCTGAAGGGACGTGGAGGAGAAACATCTGCTTTCCCGATGATCCTCAGTGGGTTTGTTATTCCGGCGTAACCCGGATGGTTCACAGCGCCGTGTCCCGCTCCGTCTGCTCCTGTTCATGTGTCCGCTTTATAAAAACCAGGACTCCGGAATATTCACTCCTTTCTACTGATGATGCAACTCCTACAGTCTATACAATATAATAAATAAACAAATATAAATAAGTACAATTAAATCAATAAATGCTGATCTTTCATAAATTTATGCATTTTCATTGTTTCTGTTTTTATTTCTGTATGTTTTACTATTTTTTAACTATTACATTTTTAAATAAAGTAAAATAAGGTCCACAGCAGTTCCAGAAGGTAAGATGTTCTTCATGTCTGCTCGCTGCTTAACACGTCGGCCTTAAATCAGAATGTCATAAAGTCAAATCCCAGCACTGACAAGCTGTCACTGCCGGGCCCCTGCGTAAGGCCCTTAACCCTTTAACTGCTCAGTGGAAAAATGAGATCGTTGTAAGTCTCTATGGATTTGAGCTTCTGCCCAGAATGTAAATGAAGCGTGTGATACGACAACAACATGATGGATTTGATCCAGACGTGTGGAAGTTCAGAGGAACTGCACTGTGAAAAACAAATGTTCATGTAGTCACTAACATTACTCGAATAAAAATGTGGTTCCACTGCGGTTCCTGTGTGGTTCCTCTCGGTTCCAATGTGGTTCCAATGTGGTTCCTCTGCGGTTCCTGTGCGGTTCCTGTGTGGTTCCCGTGCGGTTCCTGTGTGGTTCCTCTCGATTCCACTGTGGTTCCTCTGCGGTTCCTGTGTGGTTCCTCTCGGTTCCTGTGTGGTTCCCACGTGGTTCCCGTGCGGTTCCCGTGCGGTTCCTGTGTGGTTCTCTTGGGGCCGTGTCTGTAGGAGATGGTGGTGTACTGTAACTCTTTAAACACACACACACAGTCACGGCTGGTTAGTGCGCGTTCACGCTGTAGACGGAACTGACATTTCAGTGTGTGTTAGCGCCGAACACGGACTCGTTAATCTCTCTCTGTACATCTGACCAAGTTGTCCCGCTGTTAAATGTCACTCTGTTCAAAACAGACCACAGAGATCTTTCTCCAGACGAGATCTTTCTCCAGACGAGATCTTTCTCCAGACGAGATCTTTCTCCAGACGAGATCTTTCTCCAGACGGAGATTTCAGCTGCGAATCTCGTTTCATGTGTATGGTCATGTGATTATCACTGCGTTTCTGATGTCGAGGGAAACGAGGCTGTGATTGACAGCTGTTCTTCCTCCTCCACCTATCTGTGTGCAGAGAGAGATAGATAGATAGATAGATAGATAGATAGATAGATAGATAGATAGATAGATAGATAGATAGATAGATAGATAGATAGATAGAGACAGAGAGAGATACAGACAGAGAGAGATAGAGAGAGAGAGAGATACAGGCAGAGAGAGATAGAGAGAGAGAGAGATAGAGAGAGAGAGAGAGAGAGAGAGAGAGGGAGAGAGAGAGGGAGAGAGAGATAAGGGGAGAGAGAGATACAGACAGAGAGAGATAGAGACAGAGAGAGATACAGACAGAGAGGGAGAGAGAGAGGGAGAGATACAGACAGAGAGAGATAAGAGGGAGAGAGAGATACAGACAGAGAGAGAGAGAGAGAGACAGACAGAGAGAAGGAGAGAGAGAGAGAGAGAGAGAGAGATACAGACAGAGAGAGGGAGAGAGAGGGAGAGAGAGATACAGACAGAGAGAGAGAGGGAGAGAGAGAGAGAGAGAGATACAGACAGACAGAGAGAGGGAGAGAGAGAGAGAGAGAGAGAGAGATGGAGAGAGAGGACAATAAAATAACACTGTTGTGGATGTAATTATCCTCCTGTCTTTAATCGACTCTGAAGCAGAATTGATGTCTTGAATTGAATTTTCTGTATAAACTCGTCTGTTTCTCGTCACATTGTTAATAAGTGAAACGTGTTTTGGTGTCGAGGTGACGGAGAAAAAGCAGTTCCACAGTAATTATACTGAACTGATCCACCAACAAAACCTCATACCGCTGTAACACGTATCTGTGTCGTAACAATACTATAACACGTCTCTGTGTCGTAACACCGCTGTAACACGTCTCTGTGTCAGAACAGCTCTGTAACACGTTTCTGTGTCGTAACACTGCTGTAACACGTCTCTGTGTCGTAACACCACTGTAACACGTCTCTGTGTCGTAACACCGCTGTAACATTGCTGTAACACGTCTCTGTGTCGTAACACCGCTGTAACACGTCTCTGTGTCGTAACACCGCTGTAACACGTCTCTGTGTCGTAACACCGCTGTAACACGTCTCTGTGTCGTAACACCGCTGTAACACGTCTCTGTGTCGTAACACCGCTGTAACACGTCTCTGTGCCGGAACACCGCTGTAACACGTCTCTGTGTCGTAACACCGCTGTAACACCGCTGTAACACGTCTCTGTGCCGTAACACCGCTGTAACACGTCTCTGTGTCGTAACACCGCGTAACACCACTGTAACACGTCTCTGTGTCGTAACACCGCTGTAACACCGCTGTAACACGTCTCTGTGTCGTAACACCGCTGTAACACGTCTCTGTGTCAGAACACCGCTGTAACAAGTCTCTGTGTTGTAACACTGCTGTAACACGTCTCTGTGTCGTAACAATACTGTAACACGTCTCTGTGTCGTAACACCGCTGTAACATGTCTCTGTGTTGGTAACACCTGCTGTAACACGTCTCTGTGTCGTAACACCGCTGTAACACGTCTCTGTGTTGTAACACCGCTGTAACACGTCTCTGTGTCGTAACACCGCTGTAACACGTCTCTGTGTCGTAACACCGCTGTAACACGTCTCTGTGTCGTAACACCGCTGTAACATGTCTCTGTGTTGTAACACTGAACACCACTGTAACACGTCTCTGTGTCAGAACACCGCTGTAACGTCTCTGTACACTGTAACACGTCTCTGTGTTGTAACACGTCTCTGTGTCAGAACACCGCTGTAACACGTCTCTGTGTCGGAACACCGCTGTAACATGTCTCTGTGTTGGAACACCGCTGTAACACGTCTCTGTGTCAGAACACCGCTGTAACACGTCTCTGTGTCGGAACACCGCTGTAACACGTCACCAACACAGTGATGTGTTACAGTGGTGTTCCCATCACAACTTGCAGTCTGGAGATGCCAAAGTCTCCGTGCCAAATTCATGTCTGCACAGTTCTAGATTTAATCACCCTGTAATGTTCAGACTGCCTCCGAGCACCAATCCACTGTGTGTGAGTGTGTGTGTGTGATGTGTGTTGTGTGTGTGTGTGTGTGTGTGTGTGTGTGTGTGTGTGTGTGTGTGTGTGTGTGTGTGTAGGATAAGATTGTGGAGACAGCTTTGAGGAATTTGTGGCGATAATGGAAGATGTGTGTGTGTGTGAGTGTGTGTGTGTGTGTGTGTGTGTGTGTGTGTGTGTGTGTGTGTGTGTGTGTGTGTGTGAGTGTTGTGTGTGTGCGTGTGTGTGTGTGTGTGTGTGTGTGTGTGTGTGTGTGTGTGTGTGTAGGATAAGATTGTCTGTATCTGTACAGCGGATATTACAGTGTGTTTCCTGATCTTCTACACAGCAGTGTTTTATATTGGAGATGTGAAATTGCGTTATTGTGTGATTAAGAGTTGTGTATCTCCTCCATGTTGTTTGTGTTGGTTGGAGTTCTTTAGTATCTGCAGACAGAAAACGAAGTGCGACTGAACAAATAAAGAGGTTTCACACTTTTCAGTGCTTTCAGTTACTCATCATCATCATCAACAACAACAACAACAATAACAACAACAATAACAACACAACTTATCCTGTGTTCTTCATGCAAACAAACCTCAAAGCCTGATTCAAAAGTCTTAATCTGACCCCCTTACTACATACTAAATCCTTAAACCTTAATCCCTAACTACATACTAAATCCTTAAACCTTAATCCCTTACTACATACTAAATCCTTAAACCTTAATCCCTTACTACATACTAAATCCTTAAACCTTAATCCCTTACTACATACTAAATCCTTAAACCTTAATCCCTTACTACATACTAAATCCTTAAACCTTAATCCCTTACTACATACTAAATCCTTAAACCTTAATCCCTTACTACATACTAAATCCTTAAACCTTAATCCCTTACTACATACTAAATCCCTAAACCTTAACTACAACTCGAAATCTCACACATTAACACTGAATTACAGACTGAACAATAAACTACAAGTCAAAGCCTTAAATGAGAATCTCTTACTACTAACTACTAAACACTAACTGGATCCTTAATCCTTAAACCCGAACCCCGTGTGATTAGGTTTTCTCCACCTCGTGATGATGGTGTAGTACTTGGTCTCCACTCGGACGTATAGTGCGTGTACAGAAAGTGATGAAGGTCGCCGTGAAGGTCGAGTGGGTTTGATTTCTGCATAAGTGGGCGGAGTCTAAGTGAGTGATGTCACCAGGAGACGACATAAATCGATATGAAGTGTGAAGTAATTGTGAGTGGGTAAAGTGAAAGGCAGTGGTGTTTGCTGATTGGTCAGTACAGGGGAGTGTTGTGTAGTGGTTGTGTAGTGGTTGTGTAGTGGTTGTGTAGTGTAGTGTAGTGTGTGTAGTGTTGTGGTTGTGTAGTGGTTGTGTAGTGGTTGTGTATGTTGTGGTGGTTGTGTAGTGGTTGTGTATGGTTGTGTTGTGTAGTGTTGTGTGTGGTTGTGTAGTGGTTGTGTAGTGGTTGTGTAGTGTTGTGTAGTGGTTGTGTAGTGGTTGTGTAGTGTGTAGTGGTTGTGTAGTGTAGTGTAGTGGTTGTGTAGTGGTTGTGTAGTGGTTGTGTAGTGTAGTGTGTGGTTGTGTAGTGGTTGTGTAGTGGTTGTGTGGTTGTGTAGTTGTGTAGTGGTGGTTGTGTAGTGTGTGTAGTGGTTGTGTAGTGGTTGTGTAGTGTAGTGTAGTGGTTGTGTAGTGGTTGTGTAGTGGTTGTGTAGTGGTTGTGTAGTGTAGTGTAGTGTAGTGTAGTGGTTGTGTAGTGGTTGTGTAGTGTTGTGTTGTGTAGTGGTTGTGTAGTGGTTGTGTTGTGGTTGTGTAGTGGTTGTGTAGTGGTTGTGTAGTGGTTGTGTAGTGGTTGTGTAGTGCTAGTGTAGTGGTTGTGTAGTGGTTGTGTAGTGGTTGTGTAGTGGTTGTGTAGTGTAGTGTAGTGGTTGTGTAGTGGTTGTGTAGTGTAGTGTTGTGGTTGTGTAGTGGTTGTGTAGTGGTTGTGTAGTGGTTGTGTAGTGCTGTGTAGTGGTTGTGTAGTGTAGTGTAGTGTAGTGTTGTGTGTGTTGTGTAGTGTAGTGTGTGGAGTGTAATGTAGTGTAGTGTAGTGTGTGTAGTGTTGTGTAGTTGTGTATATCCGTGTGTGTATTTCTTGTGCCCTGGCGTGGTGTGTGTGTTGTGTATGGTTGTCGTTGTTTTGTGTAGTGGTTGTGTAGTGGTTGTGTAGTGTGTGTTGTGTAGTTGTGTAGTGTAGTGTAGTGGTTGTGTAGTGGTTGTGTAGTGGTTGTGTAGTGTAGTGTAGTGTAGTGTTGGTGTGTGTAGTGTGTTAGTGTAGTGTGTGTGGTTGTGTACTGGTTTGTGTTGGTGTGTGTAGTGTAGTGGTTTGTGTGTGTGAGTGTGTGTAGTGTTGTGTAGTGGTTGTGTAGTGGTTGTGTAGTGTAGTGGTTGTGTAGTGGTTGTGTAGTGGTTGTGTAGTGGTTGTGTAGTGGTTGTGTAGTGGTTGTGTAGTGTGTAGTGTTGTGTAGTGTAGTGTTGTGTGTGTGTAGTGGGTGTGTGTAGTGGTTGTTGTGGTGTGTGTAGTGTTGTGTAGTGGTTGTGTAGTGGTTGTGTTGTGGTTGTGTAGTGGTTGTGTAGTGTAGTGGTTGTAGCTCGTCTCATTCTCAGATCCTCTGAGTAATTAAACTCAGCACTAAACGGTCTCCCTCTGCGCGTCTCTCCCACCTCCCCAACGCTGCTTTGAAGTCTGCAGTAATTAACCCCCGTCTGAGACGCGTCTGCGTCGACCTGGATACGCGTTAAGACTGTATTCACTGTAATGAGGCTCGATCTTCCACAGAAAGCCTTTATAGACGTAAACATCACATCACCCGTATCTCCTGTACACGCGTCCTTTATACTTTATACTCACAACAACACACAGATTTAATCTCAGTCATCTTATTTCATTTAATACTATTCACAATTATTTTCTGTTTACTAAAAGTCATTAATGCTACGCCTGATTCTACTCAATTTGATTTGATTCGATTCATTTCATTCATTCATTTGATTTGATTCAGTTTGATTCAATTTTTTATTTCATTTCATTCATTCATTCATTCATTCATTCATTCATTCATTCATTCATTCATCTTCTATACCGCTTTATCCGATCTTCTTGGGTCACGGGGAGTCTGTGTCTATCTCAGGTGTCTATGGGCATTAAGGCAGGATACACCCTGGATGGAATGCCAACCCATCACAACACACACACACACACACACACACACACACACACACACACACACACACACACACACATTCATACACTAGGGACAATTTTCCAAGGTGCCAATCAACCTACCGTGCATGTTTTTGGACCGGGGGGGAGGAAACCGGAGAACCCGGAGAAAAACCCCCTGAGGCACGGGGAGAACATGCACAAACTCACACACACACATGGCCGAGACGGGAATCGAACCCGGACCCTGGTGGTGTGAGGAGAACGTGATAAACACTAAACCACCGTGCCCCTTCATTCATTCAATTCCATTCAATTCATTTCATTTCATTCAATTAAATTAGTTTCATTTCATTTCTATTTTTTCTATTCTATTTTTCATTTCATTTAATTACATTTCATTACATTTCACTGAGCTGTTTCCATTAATTCACTTCATTTCATACAACTTAATTCGATTACGTTTTATTTGATTTGATCCAATTTTATTAAATTAAATTAAATTAAATTAAATTAAATTAAATTAAATTAAATTAAATTAAATTAAATTAAATTAAATTAAATTAAATTACATTTCATTTGATGATTCGTTCCCTGCAGATCAGAGATAACTTCTGTGTTGTTACCATCAGGCCATCAGGTCATGACCCCGTGCTGAAGTTCCTCTAAAATGGATTTGGGTTTATATATATATTTATATTGATATATATTTGGGTATATATAAAGTCAGTTTTGCAGTAAATATGGAATCCAGATGTGCATTGCTGATGTTTTTTGCGTTAGCGTGTAGCGAACAGGAACGTTGTTGTTTTTCTCTCGCCGTTCTATTTGACTGGAAATGGTGGAGATCGCGTTCGCTGCGTCTCAGCAGCACTTCAAAGCTTTCACATTCACTCATCTTTCATCTTCTCTTTCAACTTTAGTGGGAATTGCAGCACGGTTCGATTTCCATCCGCAGCACTCCAATAAAAACATCGCAGCAAACACAAGCTCCGCTGGAACATTCGCATTCGCCTTTCACTGCGTGTTTCCTCCACAATCCCACATTCTCTACATCTCACTCTCAATCTGCTGTGTGTTCTCACTGCGTCCACTTTATTACACTCTATAAACCCTCTATAAACATTCAGAACATTATATTCATAATTACACCTTTTTTATACTGATTTTATACTTTTATACAATATTTAAAGTGATTATGATGATTGTGATACTGAAACCAATCAGCAGTCATTTCCTTTTTCATCATTCTATTTCCTGTAAATAAAACACATCAGAAATATTATTATATATTAAATATAGAAAATTTCAATATAAATATGCAAAACATATCATTCATTCATTCATTCATTCATTCATTCATTCATCTTCTAGCGCTTTATCCAATCTTCTCGGGTCACAGGGAGCCTGTGTCTATCTCAGGCGTCTATGGGCATTAAGGCAGGATACACCCTGGATGGAATGCCAACCCATCACACACACACACACACACAACACACACACACACACACACATTCATACACTAGGGACAATTTTCCAAGGTGCCAATCAACCTACCGTGCATGTTTTTGGACGGGGGGAGGAAACCGGAGAACCCGGAGAAAAACCCCCTGAGACACGGGGAGAACATGCACAAACTCCCACACACACATGGCCGAGACGGGAATCGAACCCGGACCCTGGCGGTGTGAGGAGAACGTGATAAAGACTAAACCACCGTACCCCTTACAAAACATATTAAAATATTAAAATTAATTTAATCTTAAATGAATGAATGAATTTATTAATATTAAATATAAATATATGAATGGATGAATAAAGTATTGATGATGGAGAATCAATTCAATTATGAAATGAATGGAATCATATTTGAGGTTTATTTATTTTAATTAAAGAACGAACGTTGTGAATGAATTGAGCTCTTTTATATTTTTAATAGAATTCACATGAATTTGGTGATATTTATTCATATTTGAGGTTTATTTATTTTATATGTGTGTAAAGAACGAACGTTGTGAATAAATGCGTGATTTTAATTTCGCTCTTTTATATTTTTAATAAAAACACAAATGCGTTAATCTCACGTTAATGAAACTAGTGCACATCTACACTCACCATCTCCACTCGCATAAATTTGGATACCTCCATCTCCACTCGCTCCATCCCCACCAAAGCATTATTAACACTTTAATCGCTCCATTGATATCCACTGCTCCATCACCACCATAATATATTTATATGTATCCAATCGCTCCATCACACCATACGATACCTCCATCTCCACATCCACACACACCTCCATCTCCACATCACCACCATACAGATACCTCCATCTCCAATCGCTCCATCACCACCCACACACCATATATATATATCCATCTCCACCTCCATAGTATCCATCATATAGATGCTTTACCTCCATCCATGGCTCCATCACCACCATACAGATACCTCCATCTCCACTCGCTCCATCACCACCATACAGATCTCCACTCGCTCCTCACCACCATACAGATCTCCATCTCCATCGCTCCTCACCACCATCAGACCATCTCCATACAGATACCTCCATCTCCAATCGCTCCATCACCACCATACAGCTCCATCACCACCATCCATACCTCCAATCGCTCCATCACCACCATACAGATACCTCCATACCTCACCACCATACATCTCCACTCGCTCCATCACCACCATACAGATACCTCCATCTCCACTCGCTCCATCACCACCATACAGATACCTCCATCTCCACTCGATACCTCCATCTCAGATACCTCCATCTCCACTCGCTCCATCACCACCATACATCCTCCACTCGCTCCATCACCACCATACAGATACCTCCATCTCCACTCGCTCCATCACCACCATACAGATACCTCCATCTCCACTCGCTCCATCACCACCATACAGATACCTCCATCTCCACTCGCTCCATCACCACCATACAGATACCTCCATCTCCACTCGCTCCATCACCACCATACAGATCCCTCCATCTCCACTCGCTCCATCACCACCATACAGATACCTCCATCTCCACTCGCTCCATCACCACCATACAGCTCCATACCTCCATCTCCACTCGCTCCATCACCACCATACAGATCCCTCCATCTCCACTCGCTCCATCACCACCATACAGATACCTCCATCTCCACTCGCTCCATCACCACCATACAGATACCCCCATCTCCACTCGCTCCATCACCACCATACAGATACCCCCATCTCCACTCGCTCCATCACCACCATACAGATACCTCCACCTCCACTCGCTCCATCACCACCATACCAGATACCCTCCATCTCCATCGCTCCATCACCACCATACAGATACCTCCATCTCCAATCGCTCCACCTCCATCTCCATCCGCTCCATCACCACCATACAGATACCTCCATCTCCATCTCCATCACCACCATACAGATACCTCCATCTCCACTCGCTCCATCACCACCATACAGATACCTCCATCTCCACTCGCTCCATCACCACCATACAGATACCTCCATCTCCACTCGCTCCATCACCACATACATCCATCTCCACTCGCTCCATCACCACCATACCATCCCTCCATCTCCACTCGCTCCATCACCACCATACAGATACCTCCATCTCCACATCGCTCCATCACCACCATACAGATACCCCCCATACTCGCTCCCCTCCATCTCCATCTCCATCGCTCCATCACCACCATACAGATACCTCCATCTCCATCTCCACTCGCTCCATCACCACCATACAGATACCTCCATACCATACCATCTCCATCTCCACTCGCTCCATCACCACCATACAGATACCTCCATCTCCATCTCCACTCGCTCCATCACCACCATACAGATACCTCCATCTCCACTCGCTCCATCACCACCATACAGATACCTCCATCTCCACTCGCTCCATCACCACCATACAGATACCTCCATCTCCACTCGCTCCATCACCACCATACAGCTCCATACCTCCATACTCGCTCCTCACCACCCATACCCCCTCTCCACTCGCTCCATCACCACCATACAGATACCTCCATCTCCACTCGCTCCATCACCACCATACAGATACCTCCATCTCCACTCCGTCCTGCTCACACACTGGAGACTCCTTCCATCAGTTCCTACAGAAAACATCAACATCACATTCATCTCGACCTGTTAGTGATCAGCTGTAGACGTCACCGTGTCGCCATGGAAACAATACCATCTCAGAACAATTCATATCAACCTGCACAGCTCTCACATCTCCTGCTGCCCACCTCTCCTCCATCACATCTCTCCTCACATCCCTCCTCCATCACATCCTCATCCTCATCATCAACATCTCCGCCACACCTCTCCTCCATCACATCTCTCCTCACACCTCCATCACAGCTCCTCTCCACTCCTCCACACACTCCCTCCTCACACCTCTCCTCCATCACATCTCTCCTCCATCACATCTCTCCTCCATCACACCTCTCCTCCATCACATCTCTCCTCACATCAGAAACACCTCTCCTCCATCACATCTCTCCTCCTCACATCCTCCATCACATCTCTCCTCTATCACATCTCTCCTCTATCACATCTCTCCTCCATCACATCTCTCCTCCATCACATCTCTCCTCTATCACATCTCTCCTCCATCACATCTCTCCTCCATCACATCTCTCCTCCATCACACCTCTCCTCCATCACATCTCTCCTCCATCACATCTCTCCTCCATCACACCTCTCCTCCATCACATCTCTCCTCCTCTCTCTCCTCCATCACATCTCTCCTCTCACATCTCTCCTATCACATCTCTCCTCATCACATCTCTCCTCCAAAACACCTCTCCTCCATCACATCTCTCCTCATCACTCTCTCCTCCATCACATCTCTCCTCCTCCATCACATCTCACCTCATCACTCTCTCCTCCATCACATCCTCTCACCTCTCCTCCATCACATCTCTCCTCCATCACATCTCTCCTCCATCACATCTCTCCTCCATCACACCTCTCCTCCACCACACCTCTCCTCCTCACATCTCTCCTCCATCACACTTCTCCTCCACCTCACCTCCATCATCTACTCTTTCCTACATTAAGTTTGGTGAAGACTGTAACAGTTCTTCCTGCAGCTTTTCTCTTCTTCTCTTCTTCCTTACGAATGCTTTGAGTCATGCTGTAGTCATTAGCATTTAGCATTTAGCACAATAGCGGGTGGTGTGGCTGCGGTTTGAAAGCTCTGACATGCGGCTTTTATGTGCTTTTTGTTCTGGTAAACGTGTAGTTGAGTCAGACGTGGATCACACGCTGTATCAGTGTGAGATGGTGAATAGGAAATGTCAGAGAGAGGAGAAAGAACAGAGCAGGGATGGGTTCTCCTTCCGGGGGAACGAGGGCTCCCGAGTCAATTACATGTTTCATAACACTTTTGTAGTTGGGATTTGTGAGCGCTTGTGAAAAGAAGATGGTTAGACGTCCTACAGGACACGCTTCTCCCAACTCAACACCACCTTCTAACCAAGCAGTTACACTTACTGTACATCTGATCTTATGGACATGATAATACCAGTCACAAGCAGGTCTTTTAAACCCATATCTACATTAGCATGGGCGGAGTTAGGGGTGGGGTTAAAGAGAGTGTCAGACGTAGGGTGATTTGGAGATAGTAGAGGGGTTATGGGTGGAGGTAGAGGTGTCATGTTGTGGCAGAGTCAGAGGTGGGTGATGGGTGGAGTCAGGGTTTGGATGATGGGTGGAGTCAGAGGTAAGGTGATGGGTGGAGGTGGTGGGGGTGATGGTGGAGTCAGAGGTGGGGTTAAGGGTGGAGACAAAGGTGGGGTTAAAGGTAGAATCAGATTTTGGGTGATGGGTGGAGGTGGTGGGATTCTGGGTGGAGTCGGGGGTGGGGTTATGGGTGGAGTCGGAGGTTGGTTTCTGGGTGGAGTCAGAGATTGGGTTATGGGTGGAATCAGAGGTTGTGTTATGGATGGAGTCAGAGGTGGGGTTATGGGTGAAGTTGGTGGGGTTATGGGTGGAGTTGGAGGTGGAGCAGTAGAGAATGAGAGTAATGAGTTTCCTCAGGAGAGGAGGAGTGTAGAGGAGTGTAGAGGAGTGAGGAGGAGTGAAGAGGAGTGAGGAGGAGTGAGAAGGAGTATAGAGGAGTGTAGGAGTGATAGGGGAGTGTATAGAAGTGAGGAGGATGAGTGTAGGGGAGTGTAGAGGAGTGTAGGAGGAGTCTGGAGGATGAGTGGAGGATGAGTAGAGGAGTAGGAGGAGTGTAGGAGGAGTGTAGGAGGAGTGTAGGAGGAGTGAGGAGGATGAGTGTAGAGGAGTGAGGAGGAGTGTAGAGGAGTGAGGAGTAGGAGGGAGTGAGGTCTGGAGGATGAGTGTAGAGGAGTGAGGAGGAGTGTAGAGGAGGAGGAGTGTATAGGAGTGTAGAGGAGTGAGGAGGAGGAGTGTGAGGAGGAGGAGGAGGAGGAGTGTATGAGGAGTGAGGAGTGAGGGGGAGTATAGTGGGGAGTGTATAGAAGTCTTGGAGTTATAGAATGAGTGAGGATGAGGAGGGGAGTGTAGAGGAGTGAGGAGGAGTGAGGAGGATGAGTGTAGAGGAGTGAGGAGGAGTGTAGGAGTTTGTTTCTTTTGTAGTTGATAAAGGGTTATTTGTTGTTGATGATAGTTGTGTATATGCTGTGTGAGGTTATAAACAGGATCTGTGTGAGTTATAAACAGGATCTGTTGAGGATTATAAACAGGATCTGTGTGAGGTTATAAACAGGATCTGTGTGAGGTTATAACAGGATCTGTGTGAGGTTATAAACAGGTGTGAGGTTATAAACAGATCTGTTATTAACAGGATCTGTGTGAGGTTATAAACAGTATCTGTGTGAGGTTATAAACAGGATCTGTGAGGTTATAAACAGGATCTGTGTGAGGTTATAAACAGGATCTGTGTGAGGTTATAAACAGGATCTGTGTGAGGTTATAAACAGGATCTGTGTGAGGTTATAAACAGGATCTGTGTGAGGTTATAAACAGGATCTGTGTGAGGTTATAAACAGGATCTGTGTAGGTTATTAACAGGATCTGTGTGAGGTTATAAACAGGATCTGTGTGTTAGAGGTTATTAACAGGATCTGTGTGAGGTTATAAACAGGATCTGTGTGAGGTTATAAACAGGATCTGTGTGAGGTTAGGTTATAACAGGATCTGTGTGAGGTTATAAACAGGATTTGTGTGAGGTTATAAACAGGATCTGTGTGAGGTTATAAACTGTGTGAGATTATTAACAGTATCTGTGTGAGGTTATTATCTGTGTGAGGTTATAAACAGGATCTGTGTAAACAGGATCTGTGTGAGGTTATAAACAGATCTGTTAGGTTATAAACAGGATCTGTGTGAGGTTATAAACAGGATCTGTGTGAGGTTATAAACAGGATCTGTGTGAGGTTATAAACAGGATCTGTGTGAGGTTATAAACAGGATCTGTGTGAGATCTGTTAAACAGGAGGTTTAACAGGATCTGTGTGAGGTTATAAACAGGATCTGTGTGAGGTTATAAACAGGATCTGTGTGAGGTTATAAACAGGATCTGTGTGAGGTTATAAACAGGATCTGTGTGAGGTTATAAACAGGATCTGTGTGAGGTTATAAACAGGATCTGTGTGAGATTATTAACAGGATCTGTGTGAGATTATAAACAGGAATAAGCGAGTCTCAGACGGGGAGAGTTTTATGTGTGAGTTTAGAGGCACCTGAGTGAAATCTCACTAATGTCTTTATTTCATTTGCGCTGTTTGTTTTTCGTAACCCTGCCGTGGATTTTCTGCTCGGCTGATGGTTTGCTGGAGTTACGATTCATTAGAAGGAGACGGAGTCGTGTATAAAACGCCGCGCTGTGACTGAGGCGGATTCTCCACTCGCTCGCATTCATTTAATGGTCTGCTGGACGGTCAGCGGCGTCGCATAAATCACACTAAATGAGGCCCGAGGATGTTTCTGCTCCTGGTGCGAGACACGCAATGGATTTAAAGAGGAAGAGAAATAATGAAGAGTGACAGCAGGAGGGAAATAAAGTGCAGAGGGAAAGTCAAACTGGAATAAAACAACACTATACCGCAATATTTATTACACAGTGTTGTGTAGTGTACTATAGTTATTTATTACAGTGTTAGTGTAGTGTTGTGTAGTGTACTATAGTTATTTATTACAGTGTTAGTGTTGTGTTGTGTTGTGTAGTGTACTATAGTTATTTACTACACAGTGTTGTGTATGCAGTGCTTAGTTGTAGTGTAGTGTAGTGTAGTGTTGTGTGTGTAGTGTACTATAGTTATTTATTACACATTGTGTGTGTTGTGTAGTGTTGTGAAGTGTACTATAGTTATTTATTACAGTGCTGTGTAGTGTTGTGTTGTGTAGTGTTGTGTACTATAGTTATTTATTACACTGTGTTGTGTAGTGTTGTGTAGTGTACTATAGTTATTTAGTGTATTACACAGTAGTAGTGTAGGTTTTGTGTTTGTGTTATAAGTTATTGTGTAGTGTTGTTGTGTAGTGTGTGTAGTGTAGTGTACTATAGTTATTTATTACACAGTTAGTGTAGTGTTGTGTTGTGTTGTGTAGTGTTGTGTAGTGTGTTGTAGTGTTGTGTAGTGTACTATAGTTATTTATTACACAGTGTTGTGTAGTGTTGTGTTGTGTAGTGTACTATAGTTATTTATTACACAGTTAGTGTAGTGTTGTGTTGTGTTGTGTAGTGTTGTGTAGTGTACTATAGTTATTTATTACACAGTTGTGTAGTGTAGTATGTGTGTGTGTAGTGTACTATAGTTATTTATTATTACAGTGTTGTGTAGTGTTGTGTTGTGTTGTGTTGTGTGTAATATAGTTATGTATTACACAGTGAGTGTAGTATTGTGTAGTGTACTATAGTTATTTATTACACAGTGTTGTGTTGTGTTGTGTAGTGTATTGTAGTGTACAGTTTGTGTGTGTTGTGTAGTGTTTAGTTACTAGTGTTGTGTAGTTGTGTTTACTTGTTATTTATTACGTGTTTGTGTGTGTGTTAGTGTTTATTACAGTGTTGTGTAGTGTTGTGTAGTGTACTATAGTTATTTATTACACAGTTGTGTTGTGTTGTGTTGTGTTGTGTAGTGTTGTGTAGTGTGTGTTGTGTTGTGTATGTGTAGTGTGTACTATAGTTATGTTATTACTACAGTGTTAGTGTTGTGTAGTGTTGTAGTAGTGTACTATAGTTATTTACTACAGTGTTGTGTAGTGTTGTGTAGTATTGTATGTACACGTGGGTGTATGTGTAGTTGTGTGTAGTGTTGTGTAGTGTACTATAGTTATTTATTACACAGTGTTAGTGTTGTGTAGTGTTGTGTATGTGGTGTGTGTGTAGTGTACTATAGTTATTTATTACAGTGTTGTGTAGTGTTGTGTTGTGTAGTGTTGTGTAGTGTACTATAGTTATTTACTACACAGTGTTGTGTATTGCAGTGTATTGCAGTATAGTGTAGTGTAGTGTAGTGTTGTGTAGTGTTGTGTAGTGTTGTGTACTATATTGAGCTCTGATTGGTCAGGAAGTCACATGTTTAAAGATATCTCATTAATGTGTTTTTCTATTTTTAGATTTGACTCGATTCTGTTTGATTTAATTACATTTGATTCTTTTCACTTCAATTCCATTTAATATGATTTGATTCATTTAATTCAATTAGATTCGACTCAATTCTATTGAATTTGATTTGATTCAGTTCAATTCTATTCCATTCAGATCACTTCATTCACTGCACCTTTATTGTCATTGTAACAGAAGTGTCCAGATGTGTCCGGATTCGTGCAGCTGGATCCAAATCCTGCAGCCGTTCTTCCTGATTGGTTGGATTTGCTTTAGTATAGTTTGCATGTGGAATGAAGTGTAGCTGCTTCCTAACGTCCCGGATCCGTCTGCCTCTGCACATGTGTTTTCCATGAAACTTCCTCCTACATTGGCGTGTGTAGTCTGTAGGCACCTGCTGTCATCGCTGATGTCAACAGGAAATGACAGTAACGTTGTGACATGTAGATATAAACAGGTCAAATGTCTTCTGCCTTGCTCTAAAACAAATATCTAAAAGTCATCACTGAATCATTGGCGCTCTCTATATATGTCATAAATATGTTTATTTTATTTACAGGTAGAAAAATATATTCATTCAATTCAATCTGAATATCTAATAATTATCTAATAAATATCATTTCTAACGTGACATACAGAGTGTGTTGTTGCTTTTCAGCACACACTTCAGAATGTGTTCATGTAATTAACTCTTCGGATGAAACTCTCAGGAGCATAAACCCATTTCTGTCTCGGACGTTTGTGTGTCTGCTTAGACTTTTACTTCCCAGGAATTTAATTGAATTTCCCTTTATAAAAAAGGCTGGTATTTAGTGCTGTGTTAATTAATGACGAATATATTGGCTGACTTTACACTCCTGCCTCGGGGCCACATTCTGCCTCTTACTCAAAACATCTCTAATTGAAATCTTGGATTAGGGCGACATTTGTGGCGCTGCTCAGGGACGAACACCAGCGTTCCTGATGAATATCGAGTTACAAGATTCAGGGGGTTTTTGTATTTTGTACCGTATTTGTTTCATTCACAGGTCACATGATCTCATTAAATCAGAAACTTAAATAGACAAATGCAGACAATTAGACTGAGAGGATTCACCCAGAGGCCACGCCTCCATCCCTGAGACTGACAACAGACACTCACAGGCCACGCCTCCATCCCTGAGACTGACAACAGACACTCACAGGCCACGCCTCCATCCCTGAGACTGACAACAGACACTCACAGGCCACGCCTCCATCCCTGAGACTGACAACAGACACTCACAGGCCACGCCTCCATCCCTGAGACTGCCTCCATGACAACAGACACTCACAGGCCACGCCTCCATCCCTGAGACTAACAACAGACACTCACAGGCCACGCCTCCATCCCTGAGACTGACAACAGACACTCACAGCCACGCCTCCATCCCTGAGACTAACAACAGACATCACAGGCCACGCCTCCATCCCTGAGACTGACAACAGACACTCACAGGCCACGCCTCCATCCCTGAGACTGACAACAGACACTCACAGGCCACGCCTCCATCCCTGAGACTAACAACAGACACTCACAGGCCACGCCTCCATCCCTGAGACTGACAACAGACAAATAGAGGCCACACCCTTCTTTACTGAGACTGTAGGACACATGGAGAGGCCACGCCCTTCTTTACTGAGACTGTAGGACACATGGAGAGACCACGCCCTTCTTTACTGAGACTGTAGGACACATGGAGAGGACCACGCCCTTCTTTACTGAGACTGTAGGACACATGGAGAGGACCACGCCCTTCTGTTATTGAGACTGTAGGACAACATGGAGAGGACCACGCCCTTCTTTACTGAGACTGTAGGAACACATGGAGAGGCCACGCCCTTTACGGAGTTCATGAGACTGTAGGACAACATAGAGGACCACGCCCTTCTTTCAATGAGACTGTAGGACACATGGAGAGGCCACGCCCTTCATTACTGAGACAGTAGGACACATGGAGAGGCCACGCCTTTCATTACTAAGACAGTAGGACACATAGAGAGGCCACACCCTTCTTTACGGAGACTGTACTGGACACATGGAGAGGCCACACCCTTCTTTACTGAGACTGTAGGACACATGGAGAGACCACGCCCTTTCTTTACTGAGACTGTAGGACACATGGAGAGACCACGCCCTTCTTTACTGAGACTGTAGGACACATAGAGAGACCACGCCCTTCTTTACTGAGACTGTAGGACACATGGAGAGACCACACCCTTCTTCAATGAGACTGTAGGACACATAGACAGACCACGCCCTTATTCAATGAGACTGTAGGACACATAGACAGACCACGCCCTTCTTTTCTGATAATGTAGGACACATGGAGAGGCCACGCCTTCTATACTGAGACTGTAGGACACATGGAGAGGCCACGCCCTTCTTTACGCCCTTCTTTACAGAGAATGTAGGACACATGGAGAGACCACGGCCTTCTTTACTGAGACTGTAGGACACATGGAGAGGCCACGCCCTTTTTTACTGAGACTGTAGGACACATGGAGAGGCCACGCCCTTCTTTCCTAAGGTTGTAGGACACATAGAGAGACCACGCCCTACTTTAGAGACCACTGAGACTGTACTACACATGGAGAGGCCACGCCCTTCTTTACTGGAGACTGTACTACACATGGAGAGGCCACGCCCTTCTTTATGGTGACTGTAGGACACATGGAGAGGCCACGCCTATTTTTTACTGAGACTGTAGGACACATGGAGAGGCCACGCCCTTCTTTACTGAGACTGTAGGACACATGGAGAGGCCACGCCCTTCTTTACTGAGACTGTAGGACACATGGAGAGGCCACGCCCTTCTTTACAGAGACTGTACTACACATGGAGAGGCCACACCCTTCTTTAGAGTAGGACCAGGCCACGCCCTTCTTTACGGAGACTGTAGGACACATACAGAGGCCACACCCTTTTTTACTGAGACTGTAGGACACATGGAGAGACCATGCCCTTCTATAATGAGACTGTAGGACACATAGAGAGGTCACGCCCTTCTTTACTGAGACTGTAGGACACATGGAGAGGCCACGCCCTTCTTTACTGAGACTGTAGGACACATGGAGAGGCCACGCCCTTCATTACTAAGACTGTAGGACACATAGAGAGGCCACGCCCTTCTTTACGGAGACTGTACTACACATGGAGAGGCCACACCCTTCTTTAAGGAGACTGTAGGACATATAGAGAGGCCACCCCCTTTTTTACTGAGACTGTAGGACACATGGAGAGACCACGCCCTTCTTTACTGAGACTGTAGGACACATGGAGAGAGACCACGCCCTTCTTTACTGAGACTGTAGGACACATGGAGAGACCACGCCCTTCTTTACTGAGACTGTAGGACACATGGAGAGGCCACGCCCTTCTTTACTGAGACTGTAGGACACATGGAGAGGACCACGCCCTTCTTCAATGAGACTGTAGGACACATGGAGAGGCCACGCCCTTCTTTACTGAGACTGTAGGACACATGGAGAGGCCACACCCTTCTTTACTGAGACTGTAGGACTGTAAACATGGAGAGACCACGCCCTTCTTTACTGAGACTGTAGGACACATTGAGATAGGCCACACCCTTCTTCTTTACTGAGACTGTAGGACATGGAGAGACCATGGAGAGGACCACGCCCTTCTTTACTGAGACTGTAGGACACATGGAGATAGGCCACACCCTTCTTTACTGAGACTGTAGGAAAACATGGAGAGACCACGCCCTTCTTTACTGAGACTGTAGGACACATGGAGATACCACGCCCTTCTTTACTGAGACTGTAGGACACATGGAGAGACCACGCCCTTCTTTACTGAGACTGTAGGACACATGGAGAGGCCACACCCTTCTTTACTGAGACTGTAGGACACATGGAGAGACCACGCCCTTCTTTACTGAGACTGTAGGACACATTGAGAGGCCACACCCTTCTTTCCTGAGACTGTAGAAAACATGGAGAGACCATGCCCTTCTTTACTGAGACTGTAAGACACATGGAGAGACCACGCCCTTCTTTACTGAGACTATAGGAACACATGGAGAGACCACACCCTTCTTTACTGAGACTGTAGGGACACATGGAGAGGCCACGCCCTTCTTAGGACATACTGAGACTGTAGGACACATAGAGAGGCCACACCCTTCTTTACTGAGACTGTAGGACACATGGAGAGACCACGCCCTTCTTTACTGGAGACTGTACTGACACATGGAGAGGACCACGCCCTTCTTACAATGAGACTGTAGGAAACATGGAGAGACCACGCCCTTCTTTACAGAGACTGTAGGTACTACACATGGAGAGGCCACACCCTTCTTTACTGAGACTGTAGGACACATGGAGAGGACCATGCCCTTCTTTACTGAGACTGTAGGACACATGGAGAGGACCACGCCCTTCTTTACTGAGACTGTAGGACACATGGAGAGGCCACGCCCTTCTTTCCTAAGACTTGTAGGACACATAGAGAGACCACGCCCTTCTTTACGGAGACTGTACTACACATGGAGAGACCACGCCCTTCTTTACGGAGACTGTAGGACACATGGAGTGGCCATACCGTTCTTTACGGAGACTGTAGGACACATACAGAGGCCACACCCTTTCTTTACTGAGACTGTAGGACACATGGAGAGACCATGCCCTTCTTTACTGAGACTGTAGCACGCATGGAGAGGTCACGCCCTTCATTACTAAGACTTTAGGACACACATAGAGGCCACGCCCTTTTTTACGGAGACTGTACTACACATGGAGAGGCCACACCCTTCTTTACGGAGACTGTAGGACATATAGAGAGGCAATCCCCTTTTTTACTGAGACTGTAGGCACACATGGAGAGACCACATGGAGAGACGCCCTTCTTACAATGAGACTGTAGGACACATGGAGAGACCACGACCTTACGGCCTTCTTTTATTGAGACTGACCACACCCTTTTTTATAGGACACATGGAGAGACCACGCCCTTCTTCAATGAGACTGTAGGACACATGGAGAGGCCACGCCCTTCTTTACGGAGACTGCCCTTCTTTAGGACACATGGAGAGGCCACACCCTTCTTTACTGAGACTGTAGGACACATGGAGAGACCACGCCCTTCTTTACTGAGACTGACTGTAGGACACATGGAGAGACCACGCCCTTCTTTACTGAGACTGTAGGACACATGGAGAGACCACACCCTTCTTCAATGAGACTGTAGGACACATGGAGAGGACCACGCCCTTCTTCAATGAGACTGTAGGACACATGGAGAGACCACGCCCTTCTTTACTGAGACTGTAGGACACATGGAGAGGCCACACCCTTCTTATACGGAGACTGTAGGACACATGGAGAGGCCACGCCCTTCTTACATACTGAGACTGTAGGACACATGGAGAGGCCACGAGAGACTGTACCACATGGAGAGGCCACACCCTTCTTTCCTAAGATTGTAGGACACATATGGAGACCACACCCTTTTTTATGGAGACTGTACTACACATGGAGAGGACCACGCCCTTCTTCAACTGAGACTGTAGGACACATGGAGAGGACCACGCCCTTCTTTACTGAGACTGTAGGAAACATGGAGAGGCCACGCCCTTCTTTACTGAGACTGTAGGACACATGGAGAGGCCACGCCCTTCTTTACTGAGACTGTAGGACACATGGAGAGACCACGCCCTTCTTTACTGAGACTGTAGGACACATGGAGAGACCACGCCCTTCTTTACTGAGACTGTAGGACACATGGAGAGGCCACGCCCTTCTTTACTGAGAATGTAGGACACATAGAGAGGCCACGCCCTTCATTACTAAGACTGTAGGATACATAGAGAGGCCACGCCCTTCTATACTGAGACTGTACTACACATGGAGAGGCCACACCCTTCTTTACGGAGACTGTAGGACACATGGAGAGGCCACACCCTTCTTTACCGAGACTGTAGGACACATGGAGAGGCCACGCCCTTCTTTACTGAGACTGTAGAACACATGGAAAGGCCACGCTCTTAGGACACTGGCCAGAGGCTTCATACTGAGACTGTAGGACACATGGACACATGGCCAGAGGCCCTTCTTTTTTACTGAGACTGTAGGACACATAGAGAGGCCACGCCCTTCTTTACTGAGACTGCCCTTATTTATTACTAGGACACATGGAGAGGCCACACCCTTCTTTACAGAGACTGTAGACTGACTACACATGGAGAGGCCACACCCTTCTTTACGGAGACTGTAGGACACATACAGAGGCCACACCCTTCTTTACGGAGACTGTACTACACATGGAGAGACCACGCCCTTCTTTACTGAGACTGTAGAACACATGGAGGGACCACGCCCTTCTTCAGTGAGACTGTAGGACACATTGAGAGACCATGCCCTTCTTTAGTGAGACTGTACGACACATCGAGAGGCCACGGCCTTCTTTACTGAGAGTGTAGGACACATGGAGAGACCACTCCCTTCTTTACGGTGACTGTAGGACGCATGGAGAGACCACGAGTCGTTATTGTGCAGTGTAAGAAGGTTCAGGGTGTCACTACAGCAAAACACCATCCAGCTTTCTCTTTGGTGTCTCACACACACTGAGGAACCATCCTTTATTCAGTGCGCAAAATCCCTACACTGTGAATTAAAGATAATACATTTAGGTTCATATGTGTATAAGATGTTCTTTCAGTCCTCAGTGTTCTGCTGGTGGTGCTTCATGTCTCAGACGAGCCTCTAATGCTTCTATCTAAGCGATAGGTTTGGTGCTGCCACTGTCCCTGACCTTGAAACCGAGACTTGTGTACTTGTGTTACGCCGTGCTGAAGCTGCGGTCCTGTGAGCTGAGTGTCACACAAGCTGCTGACTCTCCAACAACTTGTCTTCTGATCCTGTTGTGGTTTCTGGATTGTGCCAGACTGCTTCCTGTCCCGTCTCTCTCCACACTAATATGTTATTGTTTGGGAAAAACATGTCTATTTTGACCTTCGTTCCACACTGACGATGTTTTCGTTTGGCTTTATGAAAGTGATGTACATTTGAAAATGCTGTTTTTGCGTTGCAGTGCGGGCCGTGAAGCAATGAAAACAATGACGCATTATTAGTCATGTGACGTTGCCTTTCCTTCGACGTTGCTGTAACGTTTCTAACGGACAGAAAGTAAAAAGGAAAACGGCAGACGTGAATATCACGGGTGGAAGCAGCCGTGTGTTTTACTCGTGTGCAGGACGTGAGTGTTCTCAGACGGTTCAGTGTAAAAGAGAAACATTTGAGAAAGATTTGAAAGTTTCCAAGTGCATTTAGTTGCTTTAGGAAACTGTTCTCACTGAAACCATGAAGTGTCTCTAAACAAAAGACTTTTAAGGGTTATAACGGTTTATTTCCTTTTTACAGTACTGTTTAAAGAGCATGTAGTAATACAAACACAACAACAACGACTGTTATACAAACACAGGGTTTGTAAGAACACAACAAATGTTGCGACTGACAAGAAACACACACATAGGCCACGCCCCCTTCACTGAGTCTGTAGGACACACACACACACACACACACACACACACAGGCCAGGCCTCCTTCACTAATTTTGATAATACACAGAGGCCACGCCCCTTCACTGAGTCTGTAGGACACACACACACACACACACACACACAGGCCATGCCTCCTTCACTAATTTTGATAATACACAGAGGCCACGCCCCCTTGACTGAGTCTGTAGGACACCACCCACACACACACACACACACACACACACACACACACACACATGCAGCCTCCTTCACTAATTTTGATAATACACAGAGGCCACGCCCCCTTGACTGAGTCTGTAGGACACACACACATAGGCCACGCCTCCTTCACTAAGATGAACAAAACACATTGAGGCCACATAAGACCTTGACACACATACATAGGCCACACCTCCTTCTCTAATATTGACAAGACACACATAGACCACGCCCCCTTTAGTGAGCCAATAGGCCACACCCACATAGGCCACACCTCCTTTAAGATGCACTTAGTAACCTTTCTCTTTGTCTCTTGCAGGTCGACTGATTACAACGACAGAAGCAAAGTGAAATAAAGAGATCTTTTCTGTAAGTAGCTTTTTATGTCTGGACTTTTCAGAATGATCACGTTAATGTCACAACGACACAATTTTATTCTGTTTACTGCTGATGACGTTTTTTTCTCTCTGGTCCCCGGATAAACAGCTAGCATCTACCGTATTAGCATTGTAGCTAATTAAATAAACAGTGTCTTGTGTTTGATGTGTATGATCTGCTTAGCTGGTTACAAAACGTTTTAACACACACACACACACACACACACACACACTCTCACACACACACACTATTAAAATCCTAGTGCGCTAAACGATGGAAGCGTTGTGAGTAGCAGACAAGCTAATTAACATGCTAGACAGTTAGCAAACATTATCTAAAAGCTGGGAGTCGTGGCACGACGCTACACCCTTCAACAGTTCCTCAGATCCAATCTACATCAAGCTAATTAGGGACTCTGGCGTACAGGAAGTGATGTCATACATGAGTAGAGACCCGCGGAGTGTTTTTTGTCATGATAAATGGATCTTCAGATATCTGTCACATCTGCCACGTGTGATTTATGAACTGAGAGAATCGTCTCTCGCGCTGCTCCCTAAAAATAAAAAAACCTGGAAGCTCGTCTCCGTCCCATTACATGCCGTATTAATCACCCACCGTGCAGTTAATTGCATTTTAATCCTGTGTGTGTTTTTTTTTTACTGTACCACAACATGAAAACGTCGGGGCTGTAACTCTGCCGTGAGAAGGCGTGAGCCGGTGCGCTAGCGGCAGTGTATTATCACTGATTTCAGACCTGCAAATCCGCTTAGATTTCTCGGACAGATAATCCAGAAAGTCCGTGGGCATAAACACAGCTGTGACAAGCTCGTATTTATGGGAGAGACACAAAAGGCCAATCCTGTTTAAACCCACAGCCAAGAGGAGATCGAGCGAAGGTCAATCTAACAGATGTAATCCTGACCTGCTAATTTAGTGATATTAACGTTAATCCCTCAACTCACCACATAGCTACTGTTTCATTCACCACATATCCACGTAGTTCTGTAGCTACAGCGCTAACAAACCTAGCAGGTAGTTCAGGGGTCAGGGTCGGAGGTGTCTCAGGAACACCGCACACCATGTTCCAGCAGGACAAGTCCAGCCTTCCTGCTCGGAAAGTGTCGGACTTTATCCGGATCAATATAGATGTCGACATAAACACTGACACAAGCTACGCCTCATTGGCTCCTGGTGCACAGAGACCTCCTTTTTCAGGAGATTCCTGGATCTTGTGCAGTTTCTCAATCACACTGAGATGGACTTTAACCCACAGATGGAAGTCGCTCTGGATCAGCGCGTCTGCCAAATCCCATAAATGTAAAAGGGGACATTAGTGAGGAGAAGTCCACCGTTCCTGGACGAGTTCCTGATTTGATTTTGAAGGTAACAGGGTTGGACGTTCTGTGATCAATATCTGTTTTGATTAGAGTCGGAGCGCTGGATCCCAGCTGTAATTCACCATTTCCCTACAGGACTGGGAGAGGTGAAGAGCTTCCGGGATCACAGTGTGATGGATGGAGGTGTAGGCTGTTTCAGTAGTTATAATGTTGCCATGTTGGTCCGGGGTGTTGGGTATTAAGGAGAGGTGTTGAGTATTAATGGGGGGGTGTTGGGTATTAAGGGGAGGTGTTGGGTATTAAGGGGTAGTGTTGGGTATTAAGGGGAGGTGTTGAGTATTAAGGGGAGGTGTTGGGTATTAAGGGGAGGTGTTGGGTATTAAGGGGAGGTGTTGGGTATTAAGGGGAGGTGTTGGGTATTAAGGGGAGGTGTTGGGTATTAAGGGGAGGTGTTGAGTATTAAGGGTAGGTGTTTGGTATTAAGGGGAGGTTTGGGTATTAAGGGGAGGTGTTGGGTATTAAGGGGAGGTGTTTGGTATTAAGGGGAGGTGTTGGGTATTAAGGGGAGGTGTTGAGTATTAAGGGGAGGTGTTGGGTATTAAGGGGAGGTGTTGGGTATTAAGGGTAGGTGTTTGGTATTAAGGGGAGGTTTGGGGTATTAAGGGTAGGTGTTGAGTATTAAGGGGAAGTGTTGGGTATTAAGGGGAGGTGTTGGGTATTAAGGGGAGGTGTTTGGTATTAAGGGGAAGTGTTGGGTATTAAGGTGTTTGGTCTACCGGGAGGTGTTGGGTATTAAGGGGAGGTGTTGGGTCCTTAAGGGGGGGTGTTGGGTATTAAGGGGGGGTGTTGGGTATTAAGGGGGGGTGTTGGGTATTAAGGGGAGGTGTTTGGTATTAAGGGGAAGTGTTGGGTATTAAGGGTAGGTGTTGAGTATTAAGGGGAAGTGTTGGGTATTAAGGGGAGGTGTTGGGTATTAAGGGGTATTAGGTGTTTGGTATTAAGGGGAAGTGTTGGGTATTAAGGGTACTTAGGTGTTGGTATTAAGGGGAAGTGTTGGTATTAAGGGGAGGTGTTGGGTATTAAGGGTAGGTGTTTGGTATTAAGGGGAGGTGTTGAGTATTGGGGAAGGGTCTTCCGGGAGGTGTTGAGTATTAAGGGGAGTGTTGGTGTTGGGTATTAGGGGAGGGTAGGTGTTTGGGTATTAAGGGGAGGTGTTGGGTATTAAGGGTAGGTGTTTGGTATTAAGGGGAGGTGTTGAGTATTAAGGGTAGGTGTGTTGGTATTAAGGGGAGGTTTGGGGGTATTAGGCCTGGCCCCCCTGGGAAGTGTTGGATTGGGGGGGTGTTGGGTATTAAGGGGAGGTGTTGGGTATTAAGGGGAGGTGTTGGGTATTAAGGGGAGGTGTTGGGTATTAAGGGGAGGTGTTGAGTATTAAGGGTAGGTGTTTGGTATTAAGGGGAGGTGTGGGGTATTAAGGGGAGGTGTTGGTATTAAGGGGAAGTGTTGGGTATTAAGGGGAGGTGTTTGGTATTAAGGGGAGGTATTGTTGGGGTATTAAGGGGAGGTGTTGAGTATTAAGGGGAGGTGTTGAGTATTAAGGGGAGGTGTTTGGTATTAAGGGGAGGTTTGGGGTATTAAGGGGAGGTGTTGAGTATTAAGGGGAGGTGTTGGGTATTAAGGGGAGGTGTTGGGTATTAAGGGGAGGTGTTGAGTATTAAGGGGAGGTGTTTGGTATTAAGGGGAGGTGTTGAGTATTAAGGGGAGGTTTGGGGTATTAAGGGGTAGGTGTGTATTAAGGGTATTAAGGGGAGGTGTTGGGTATTAAGGGGAGGTGTTGAGTATTAAGGGTAGGTGTTTGGTATTAAGGGGTGTAGTATAGTATTTAGGTGTAGTATACACCTTGTGTATTCCTTGTACTGCATGAGGACTTAAAGATGGGAATTAGGTTTACAGTTCTATGTGTAGGAGGAGTATGTTTTTAGGACTGTATTAAGACTAAATGGTGGGATATGGTTTTATGAGTAGGTGTTTGGTATTAGGACTCAGGTAAAGCAGATGGGGTTTAGGGTACTTGGGCAGGTGTAGGTTGGGTGTAGGGTTGTGTGACGGGTATTAAGACTAAATGGTGGGATATGGTTTTATGGGTAGGTGTTTGGTATTAGGACTCAGGTAAAGCAGGTGGGGTTTAGGGTACTTGGGCAGGTGTAGGTTGGGTGTAATGTAATGTATTCAGGTTATAAACGGTTATATGGTAATACAGTATCACTGCATGTTTGAAACTGTAGCCTGGGGGATTATGGGAGGGGGGAATAATTTTGAGCATGAGCGATTGACGATGTCCTGCTGCCTTCTGCATCACTCATTCTTCGTTATTAATTGCTTCCCTGCTGAATTAATAAAACACACTCACCCCGGTCTTAAAAGGAAGCCGTCATAAATTCACACGGAGACGAGGTCACCTTGTGGTGGTCTCCCCGGCGACCGTTTTGATTGACAAGCCACTCAGCCAATTACCTGCTAATCAGCGCTCCCGTTGGGAGAAACAGGCGAGCCTCAAGTAGCTCCGAGAAACAAGCAGGGATTGTTATGCAAAGCAGATCCTCAACAATGAACAATCAGAGGAACAGAAAGCGAATTTGTGCTCCAACGCTTCCATGGACGAGCTTCAGTTTCCCAAACAGAAGATCCGAATTTAAACTCGGAATAGCTGCAAGCTGTGAAGGCTAATAATAACAGGAATGGAAATGGTGCACCAGGGGTATAGGGAGGCTCTTATGGGGCTCATTGCAGGAATTAGCCTCATCTTCAGTGCTATAACAGGCATTATATCTCCTCTCTTCAGAGTACATTAGAGGCACTCTGTGGGAGCTTTTAGGAGCCTCTTTCATTCTCTGTATCGTATTAGCCTCTCTAAACACACTTCCTCATTCTCGGCGCGTAGATATAGATGTTTATTTATTTATTTATTTATTTCTCACCCCGTGTTTCTCCAACTAAAGGAGACAGGCCATGCTCAGTGTTCCTCTTTTAATCCTGCGCATTACACTATTTCATTTCCTCTCTAATTCTGTAATCATTACAGACGCGCTGCGCTACAACACGCCTCGGTGTTACACGAGAACCAATTTCACATCCCGGATTCATGCGGATCCCAATTTTCTCATTACTCTCTTAATAAACCATCATGAACGTCTCAGGACCAACGAATGAATATCTGATGCTGGGTGGAGAGGGGGGGGGTCTAGGCGGAGAGGTGGAGGCCTGTTTACATTTACGGCATTTAACAAAAGCTTTTATCCAGAGTGACTTACAACTGAGCAGTTGTAAGGGGTGGGGTGTTGGTGGAGGGTGGAGATGATGTTGATGGGTGGGGGTGTTGGTGGAGATGATGTGTATGGGGTGGGGTGGTGTTTGATGGGGGTGGGGATGTTGGTGGAGGGTGGTGATGATGTGTATGGGGTGGGGGGGTGGGATGGGGGGGGGTGGTGTTGGTGGAGGGTGTGAGATGATGTGTATAGGGTGGGGGGTTGTTGGAGTGATGTGTATAGGGTGGGGGGTGTTGATGGGTGGGGTGTTGGTGGAGGTGGGGTGTTGGGGGAGGGGGGGGGGTGTTGGTGGAGGGTGGGAGATGATGTGTATAGGGGTCAGGGGGTTTGTGGGGTGGGGTGTTGGTGGAGATGATGTGTAAGGGTGGGGGGGTGCTGATGGGGTGGGGGTGTGGGGAGGGTACAGATTATGTGTAGTGGTGGGGGGTGTTGATGGGGTTTGGTGAGATGATGTGTATAGGGTTGGGGGGGGGGGGGGGGGGGTGTTGGTGGAGGGTGGAGATATGTGTAATAGGGTGGGGGGGGTGTTGATGGGGTGGGGGTGTTGTGGAGGGTGGAGATGAATGTGTATAGGGTGGGGGGTGTTGATGGGTGGGGGTGTTGGTGGAGGGGTGGAGATGATGGTATGGGTGGGGGGTGGGTGATGGGGTGGGGGTGTTTGGTGGAGGGTGGAGATGATGTGTATAGGGTGGGGGGGGTGAAGGGGGGTGGGGTGTTGGTGGAGGTGGAGATGATGTGTATAGGGGGGGGGGTGTGATGGGGTGGGGTGTTGGGGTGGAGGGTGATGATTTGTATAGGGTGGGGGGGGTGTTGATGGGGTGGGGGTGTTGGTGGAGGGTTGATGATTGGTATAGGGTGGGGGGGGGGGTTTGATTGGGGTGGGGGGGTTTGGTGGAGGGGGAGATGATGTTAGAGTGTGGGGGGGGTGTTGAGGGGGGTGGGGGTGTTGGTGGAGGGTGGAGATGATGTGTATAGGGTGGGGGGGTGGTTGATGGGGTGGGGGTGTTGGTGGAGGGTGGAGATGATGTGTATAGGGTGGGGGGGTGTTGATGGGGTGGGGGTGTTGGTGGAGGGTGGAGATGATGTGTATAGGGTGGGGGGGGGTGTTGTAAGGGGTGGGGTGTTGGTGGAGGGTGGAGATGATGTGTATAGGGTGGGGGGGGTGATGTTGATGGGGTGGGGGTGTTGGTGGAGGGAGGGTGATAGGTGGGATGTGTGATGGGTGGGTGGGTGGGGTGGTTGAGGGGGTGGGGGTGTTGGTGGAGGGTGGAGATGATGTGTATAGGGTGGGGGGGTGATTTGATGGGGT
>JACRUU010000004.1:8031285-8061285 GCA_030449085.1 Kryptopterus vitreolus
GTGTATATGGTGTAGAAGGTGACAGTATGGTGTTTGTAGATGAGTGTTTTGGTGTAGGTGATGGTGTGGTGTAGAAGGTGACAGAGGTGGGGTGGTGTTGGATGTAGGTGGAATGGTGTAGATGGGTGTAGAAGGTGACGGAGGTGGTGTTTGATGTATTGGATGTAGGTGATGGTGTAGATGGGTGTAGAAGGTGACAGGAAGGTGTGGGTGTTGTGATGTGTAGGAGGGGTGTTGGATGGGTGGTGAGGTGGTGTCAATGGGTGTAGAGGGTGACAGGAAGGTGGTGTTTGTAGATGGGTGTTGGATGTAGGTGGATGGTGTAGATGGGTGTTGAAGGTGACAGGAAGGTGGTGTTTGTAGATGGGTGTTGGATGTAGGTGGATGGTGTATATGGGTGTAGAAGGTGACAGGAAGGTGGTGTTTGTAGATGGTGTTGGTGTGGATGGTGTATGGTGATATGGGTGTAGAAGGTGACGGTGTGTTTGTACAGGAAGGTGGTGTAGAAGGTTGTAGATGAGATGGTGTTGGATGTAGGTGGATGGTGTTGGATGGTGTAGAAGGTGACAGGAAGGTGGTGTTTGGTGGTGTTTGTAGATGGTGTAGGTGGATGGTGTAGATGGGTGTAGAAGGTGACAGGAAGGTGGTGTTTGTAGATGAGTGTTGGATGTAGGTGGATGGTGTGAAGGGACGGATGGTGTATATGGGTGTAGAAGGTGGACAGGAAGGTGGTGTTTGTAGATGGTGTTGGATGTAGGTGGATGGTGTAGATGGGTGTAGAAGGTGACAGGAAGGTGGTGTTTGTAGATTATGGGTGTTGGATGTAGGTGGATTGGTGTTGGATGGTGTATATGGGTGTAGAAGGTGACAGGAATGTGGTGTTTGTAGATGGTGTTTGTGGATGGTGTAGATGGGTGTAGAAGGTGACAGGAAGGTGGTGTTTGTGGATGGTGTAGGTGGATGGTGTAGATGGGTGTAGAAGGTGACGGGAAGGTGGTGTTTGTAGATGAGTGTTGGATGTAGGTGGATGGTGTTAGGATGGATGGTAGAAGGTGACAGGAAGGTGGTGTTTGTAGATGGTGTTTGTGGATGGTGTGGATGGTGTATATGGGTGTAGAAGGTCACAGGAAGGTGGTGTTTGTAGATGAGTGTTGGATGTAGGTGGATGGTGTAGATGGGTGTAGAAGGTGACAGGAAGGTGGTGTTTGTAGATGAGTGTTGGATGTAGGTGGATGGTGTTGGATGGTGTATATGGGTGTAGAAGGTGACAGGGATGGTGGTGTTTGTAGATGGGTGTTGGATGTAGGTGGATGGTGTTGGATGGTGTATATGGGTGTAGAAGGTGACAGGAAGGTGGTGTTTGTAGATGTGTGTGGATATGGGTGTAGAAGGTGACAGGAAGGTGGTGTTTGTAGATGGTGTTGTGTAGGTGGATGTGTTTGGGTAGGTGGGATGGTGTATATGGGTGTAGAAGGACAGGAAGGTGGTGTTTGTAGATGGATGTGTTGGATAGAAGGTAGGTGGATGGTGTTAGATGGGTGTAGAAGGTGACAGGAAGGTGGTGTTTGTATGATGGATGTAGATGGGTGTAGAAGGTGACAGGAAGGTGGTGTTTGTAGATGGTGTTGGATGTAGGTGGATGGTGTTGGATGGTGTAGAAGGGGACAGGAAGGTGGTGTTTGTGGATGGTGTTGGGTGGTGTGTGGGTGTTAGAAGGTGGCCAGGAAGGTGGTGTTGTGATGATGTAGGTGGATGGTGTGTAGATGGGGTTTGTAGTAAGGTGACAGGAAGGTGGTGTTTGTGGATGGTGTTGGATGGTGTAGGTGGGTGTAGAAGGTGACAGGAAGGTGGTGTTTGTAGATGGTGTGGATTAGGTGGATGGTGTATGGATGGGTTGTAGAAGGTGACAGGAAGTGGTGTTTGTAGATGGTGTAGGTGGATGGTGTAGATGGGTGTAGAAGGTGACAGGAAGGTGGTGTTTGTAGATGAGTGTTGGATGTAGGTGGATGGTGTTGGATTTGATGGTGTCGATGGGTGTAGAAGGTGACACAGGAAGGTGGATGGTTGTTTGTAGATGATGTAGGGGATGTGTTAGAGGATTGTAGAAGGTGGACGGTGGTGTTGTGTGAGGACAGATGGGTGTTGATTGTAGGCGGATGGTGTAGGCGGATGGTGTCTATGGGTGTAGAAGGTGACAGGAAGGTGGTGTTTTGTGAGATGGATGTAGGTGGATTGTGTAGATGGTGTAGAAGGTGACAGGAAGGTGTTTGTGTTTGTAGATGGGTGTGTGGATGTAGGTGGGATTGTGTTGGATTGTGTATATGGGTGTAGAAGGTGACAGGAATGTGGTGTTTGTAGATGGTGTTTGTGGAGGTGGTGTATATGGGTGTAGAAGGTGACAGGTGAAGGAAGGTGGTGTTTGTGGATGGTGTAGGTGGATGGTGTGGATGGTGTCGATGGGTGTAGAAGGTGACAGGAAGGTGGTGTTTGTAGATGGAGTGTTGGATGTAGGTGTAGATGGGGTGTGGATGGTGTATGGGTGTAGAAGGTGACAGGAAGGTGGTGTTTGTGGTGATGGTGTAGAAGGTGACAGGAATGGGTGTAGATGGTGTAGGTGGGGTGAGGTGGCAGGAAGGTGGTGTTTGTAGATGGTGTGGGTGGATGGTGTAGATGGGTGTAGAAGGTGACAGGAAGGTGGTGTTTGTAGATGAGTGTTGGATGTAGGTGGATGGTGTAGATGGGTGTAGAAGGTGACAGGAAGGTGGTGTTTGTAGATGGGTGGATGTGGTGGATGTGTGATGGTGTAGAGTGTGGAGGTGGTGACAGTGGATGGGTTTGTAGATGTTAGTGTTAGAAGGTGATGGACAGGTAGGTGGTTTGTATGTAAGGATGGTGTTTGGTGGTGGTGTTTGTAGATGAGGTGGTGTTGGATGTAGGTGGATGGTGTGGTGGATGGTGTAGAAGGTGACAGGAAGGTGGTGTTTGTGGATGGTGTAGGTGGATGGTGTAGGATGGGTGTAGAAGGTGACAGGAAGGTGGTGTTTGTAGTGTGGATTAGTGTTGGATGTAGGTGGATGGTGTTGGATGGTGTAGAAGGTGACAGTAAGGTGGTGGTAGGTGTTTGTAGATGGTGTTTGTGGATGGTGTTGTAGATGGGTGTAGAAGGTGACAGGAAGTGGTGTTTGTAGATGGTGATTAGGTGGATGGTGTATATGGGTGTGTAGAAGGTGACAGGAAGGTGTGTTGGATGTGTTGTTTGTGGATGGTGTAGATGGGTGTTAGAAGGTGACAGGAAGGTGGTGTTTGTAGATGAGTGTTGGGTGTAGGTGGAGGTGGTGTTGGATGGGTGTAGAAGGTGACAGGAAGGTGGTGTTGTAGATGGGTGTTGGATGTAGGTGGATTGTGTGGATGGTGTATATGGGTGTAGAAGGTGACAGGAAGGTGGTGTTTGTGGATGGTGTATATGGGTGTAGAAGGTGACAGGAAGGTGGTGTTTGTAGATGAGTGTTGGATGTAGGTGGATGGTGTTGGATGGTGTATATGGGTGTAGAAGGTGACAGGAAGGTGGTGTTTGTGGATGGTGTATGTGGGTGTAGAAGGTGACAGGAAGGTGGTGTTTGTAGATGGTGTTGGATGTAGGTGGATGGTGTGGTGGTGGATGGGTGTAGAAGGTGACGGGTGGTGGTGTTTGTGGTGTGTATATGGTGTAGAAGGTGAAGGAAGGTGGTTTTGTAGATGATGTTGTAGGTGTGGTAAGGTGGACAGCCAGGTGTTTGTAGATGGGGGTGATGTAGTGGATGGTGTTGCTGGTGTATATGGTTGTGTAGAAGGTGACAGGGAGTGGTGTTTGTGGATGGTGTTGTGGGTGTAGAAGGTGACAGGAGGTGGTGTTTGTAGATGGGTGTTGGATGTAGGTGGATGGTGTGGATGGTGGTTGTAGAGGGGAAGTGTGTTAGAAGGTGACGGGAAGGTGGTGTTTGTGGATGGTGTATGTGGGTGTAGAAGGTGACAGGAAGGTGGTGTTTGTAGATGGTGGTGTTGGATGTGGTGGAAATGGTGTTGGATGGTGTATATGGGTGTAGAAGGTGACAGGAAGGTGGAGTTGGTAGATGGTGTTTGTGGATGGTGTAGATGTGGGTGTAGAAGGTGACAGGAAGGTGGTGTTTGTAGATGAGTGTTGGATGTAGGTGGATGGTGTTGGATGGTGTATATGGGTGTAGAAGGTGACAGGAAGGTGGTGTTTGTGGATGGTGTATGTGGGTGTAGAAGGTGACAGGAAGGTGGTGTTTGTTGTGTGTAGAGGTTTTAGTAGATGTAGATGTAGATAGTGTTTTGAAGGCAGTATAAAAGGCGGTGTTGAGTTTAGAAGCCGCTCTTTGACGCGTGTAAAATCTCTGAGGCAGGTTTTTCCTCGCGCGATGATGCGGCGGTGACTCATCCGACACGCGAGTCACGCCGCGCGCACTCCTGCAGCATGTCGCTAACGCTAAGTCAAATTCAGCTAGTGTGAAATCACAGAGAGACGGGAATAGCGTCTGTGCTGCTGCAGATTACGTGTGATTTGTGCGTTCGAAGCCGCGCACACTTTATTTCACGTCACGCTTCTTTTTCTCTTCTTCCTTTAGTCAATCGTTTGATGTTGGGATTGTCCTTCAAATCCCTTTTCCTCTCGTTCTCTTTAATATGCAGCGCTCGCAGATGGAATGTTTTCCTGCTCCAATCGGACTCCCACAGAGGACTTGTGTTTTTCTCACTGCTTCCCGGTGGAATGAGGAAGCAGGCGAGTGTCTGAGCTCCTCTATTCATCCTCTCTGGAAAAGAAAGAAATAAAAAATCAATAGAAATGATGAGGATGATAGCGAGGTCCCGAGTCCAAACAGCGCATTGAAAGCCTAAATGTCACCATGTGGAGAGGGAGAATTATTAAAGCGCACTTAAAATTCCACTCTTTCTCTCGGCTGGAAAAAGAGTCGGCACTTTCCGGCTGATAACAGCTTTTATAGAGTCGAAGGTGGCAGCCATGTTGTTCTCACATGAAGGAGTGAAAATGGAGAATGAAAAAAAAACAGTCCTGTAAAAGCAGATGCAGATGTGATACAGCTGTGCAAGCCATTACGAGCCAAGATCTGTCATTGATCAAAACATCAAAAACCCTCTATTAATATTATAAATAATACATCTGTGTGTGTGTGTGTGTGAGTATAGTGTGAGTGTGAGAGGTGTGAGTGTGTACGGTGTGTATGGTGTTGATATGTGTGAATAATAGGTGTGTATAGTGTGTATGGTGTTGAATAGGTGTGTATAGTGTGTACGGTGTGTATGGTGTTGAATAGGTGTGTATAGTGTGTACGGTGTGTATGGTGTTGAATAGGTGTGTACAGTGTGTATAATGTGTACGGTGTGTATAGTGTTGAATAGGTGTGTATAGTGCGTACAGTGTGTATAGTGTTGAAGACCTGTGTATGGTGTATAGTGTTGAATACTGTTGTATGTGTGTATGGTGTGTGTAGTGTGTATGGTGTTGAATAGGTGTGTATAGTGTGTATGGTGTTGAATAGGTGTGTATGGTGTGTATGGTGTTGAATAGGTGTGTATAGTGTGTATGGTGTTGAATAGGTGTGTATGGTGTGTATGGTGTTGAATAGGTGTGTATAGTGTGTATGGTGTTAAATAGGTGTGTATAGTGTGTATGTGTGAATAGGAGTGTATGGTGTTGAATAGGTGTGTATATTGTGTATGGTGTTAAATAGGTGTGTATAGTGTGTATGTGTTGAATAGTGTATGGTGTGATATAGGTGTGTACGGTGTGTTAGGGTTGTAGGTGTATAGTGCGTAGTGTGTAGTGTGTGAAAGTGTGTAGGGTGTGTATAGTGTGTATGTATAGTGTGTATGGTGTGTATGGTGTTGATAGGGTGTGTCTAGTGTGTATAAGTGTGTATGGTGTTGATATGTGTTTGAAAGGTGTGTATAGTGCGTACGGTGTATAGTGTTGAAGACCGTGTGTGTTTAAGTGTTGAATAGGTGTATGGTGGTATGTGTATAGGTGTGTATAGTGTTGAATAGGTGTGTATAGTGTGTACGGTGTGTATAGTGTTGAATAGGTGTGTATAGTGCGTACAGTGTGTATAGTGTTGAAGACCTGTGTATGGTGTGTATAGTGTTGAATAGGTGTGTATAGTGTGTATAGTGTGTATGGTGTTGAATAGGAGTGTATAGTGTTGAATAGGTGTGTATAGTGTGTATAGTGTTGAATAGGTGTGTATAGTGCGTACAGTGTGTATAGTGTTGAAGACCAGTATGTGTATGGTGTGTATAGTGTTGAATATAGGTGTGTATAGTGTGTATGGTGTTGAATAGGAGTGTATAGTATGTTGAATAGTGTGTAGTGTATAGTAGTGTGAATATGTGTGTATAGTGTGTATGGTGTTGAATAGGAGTGTATAGGTGTGTGTATGGTGTTGAATAGATGTGTACAGTGTGTATGTGTGTGTATGTGTGTACGTGTGTGTGTTGATAGGTGTAGTGTGTGTGTGTGTTGTGTTTGTGTGAATAGTGTGTGTATTGTGTTGGTGTGGTGAATGTGTGTATAGTGTGTGTATTGTGTGTATGGTGTTGAATAGATGTGTACAGTGTGTATGGTGTGTGTCGTGTGTACGGTGTTGAATAGATGTGTACAGTGTGTATGGTGTGTGTCGTGTGTACGGTGTTGAATAGGTGTGTATAGTGTGTATGGTGTGTATAGTGTGTATAGTGTGTATGGTGTTGAATAGGTGTGTATAGTGTGTATAGTGTGTGGTGTGTATGGTAGTGTATAGTGTGTATAGTGTGTATATATTGTGTGTAGGTGTATGTGTGTATAGTGTGTATGTGTGTAGTGTAGTATGTGTGTAGTGTGTATGGTGTGTGTCGTGTGTACGGTGTTGAATAGATGTGTATAGTGTGTATGGTGTGTGTCGTGTGTACGGTGTTGAATAGATGTGTACAGTGTGTATGGTGTGTATAGTGTGTATAGTGTGTATATGTGTAGGGTGTATGTGTACAGTGTGTATGGTGTTGAATAGGTGTGTATAGTGTGTCGGTGTGTATGGTGTGTGTGTATGGTGTGTATGGTGTGTGTATGGTGTGTATGGTGTTGTATAGTGTGTGTATAGGTGTGTAGTGTGTGGTGTGTATGGTGTTGAATAGATGTGTACAGTGTGTATGGTGTGTGTCGTGTGTACGGTGTTGAATAGGTGTGTATAGTGTGTGTATGGTGTGCACAGTGTTGAATAGATGTGTATAGTGTTTATGTGAATCCTGGTGAGAAGTCTTGGTGTATTATGGGATAGCGGTGTGTAAATTGACAGATGACTCCTGCGGTGTGAACGTATCTGGAGCGAACCCAGTTTGCAGCGGAGGAAGGCGAGTTGTGGGACGGAGTGTGTGGAGGTAATTACAGGCTCAGCTGGTGAACGCGCCGCTCAGCCCGGCTTGACCCAAAAAAACCCCTTCTTCACTAAAGCAGCATCCATTATTCATCTCAAAACACGGCGTCTTTCAGCCGGACGGCGATCTGTCAACACGTCGCAGTCGATCTCCCATTCGACTCCTCCATTCCACACACCTCTTTAAAATGGCCTCTTTTTATCTGCACTTCATTTACAATAACAAAAACATCCGTCTTTCTTTAGCAGCAGGAACGTACGCAGCGTTTGGCGCCGGATCTCCCACTGGGTACAGGATCTCCACCGCACTGGAGGAGAAAGCCGGGCTGTTATCCGCGGTAGCGTGATCCGTATGAGAAAGGCTGGATGCAGGTTAAGTAATGGCAGGCCTGAAAGCCGGGTGTAAACGTTCTCCTCGCCAGGCTGAGCCTTTCACACACACTCAGATCAATAAATGTCCGCCAGGTGTTTCACATCATTCATTTTCTCCCGAGTTCCTGCTTTAAACGTCGCACACACACACAAAAACGCCGATTTAAAGCAGGAAGTAGGAATTTAAAAGTCTGTATGATGTTCCTGGAAAGCTTTATTTTGACTTTCTTTTTGTATTGTATTTCTGTACGTTCTGTATGAGTGAACTTCACCGCGCTCTCCTGCAGGTGGAGGAGTTCCCGAGCGCCGCCTCGTCATCAGCACGTGTAGTTAAGCGTTATTTAAGAACCTGGAAGATTGTCGTGAGATGTTCTTGCAGAGTGTTGATTTATTTATTCGCTGCGAGCGCGTTATGCGTGATGAGGGCGACGAGGACGTCTTTTCAGTGCAAATACAGGAGAAAAACATGGCGTTCTGTTCTGTGCGCTTGTGTGCTGTGAACCGGACACCGCCGAACCAATCGCAATTACGAGGGTGGATGTTTAGGACCCGAGGACAGAGCTGTCCTGTGTGATATTTCTCCTCTTTGGCGCTAATTAAATAATGCGTGTCAGAGATACTCTTGGAGAGAAAGCGTCCTGCGGCCGAGACGCCGGCTCCGGGCGAAGTGAGAAATGTTCTGAAGAAGGTCCTGAATAATGAAGTAAAAACGTTTAAGGAGTAACGGCGACAATTCAACAACAACAACAACAACAACAACAACAACAACCCTGTTCTTGTTTACAGCTAGGACTGGTAGAGTGTGTGTTGTGTATAGTGTGTATAGTGTGTGTGTACGAGGAGTATACTGGGTATACTGAGTCGTCTCAATGCGTGATTGGTTCATTTTCTAAATTGTGCATATACAAAGCAACACACAATCTTTATTCACCAAATTTCTCAAATCTTCTGATCATGTGACTCTCGCAGACGCTGCGCCATTTACAGCTCTATTTAAAGTTGGCGTCTGTAGACGTGTTGCTGATCTGACCTCGTGAAGATCTCAGACCCTCGTAGAGACGATCACGACCTCACCAGGATCCTGAGCAGAAATAAACTCACTTTCATTTTAATATTGGACTTCAAAGAAGCTCTTCATCAAAATTAACCTGCTTTTTCTCCATCAGTGAACACAAGCAGGATCAGGTGTGGAGGATCAGGTGAGGAGGATCAGGTGAGGAGGATCAGGTGAGGAGGATCAGGTGTGGAGGATCAGGTGAGGAGGATCAGGTGAGGAGGATCAGGTGAGGAGGATCAGGTGAGGAGGATCAGGTGAGGAGGATCAGGTGTGGAGGATCAGGTGTGGATGATCAGGTGTGGAGGATCAGGTGTGGAGGATCAGGTGAGGATCAGGTGAGGAGGATCAGGTGAGGAGGATCAGGTGAGGAGGATCAGGTGAGGAGGTGTGGATGATCAGGTGAGGAGGATCAGGTGAGGAGGATCAGGTGAGGAGGATCAGGTGTGGAGGATCAGGTGTGGAGGATCAGGTGTGGATGATCAGGTGTGGAGGATCAGGTGTGGATGATCAGGTGTGGAGGATCAGGTGTGAGGATCAGGTGAGGAGGATCAGGTGAGGAGGATCAGGTGAGGAGGATCAGGTGAGGAGGATCAGGTCAGGTGGATGAGGAGGATCAGGTGAGGATCAGGTGTGGATGTAGAGGATCAGGTGTGGAGGATCAGGTGTGGAGGATCAGTGTGAGGAGGATCAGGTGTATCAGGAGGATCAGGTGAGGAGGATCAGGTGAGGATTTGTGGGATCAGGTGAGGAGGATCAGGTGAGGAGGATCAGGTGATCAGGAGGATCAGGTGATCAGGAGGATCAGGTGAGGAGGATCAGGTGTGGAGGATCAGGTGTGGAGGATCAGGTGTGGAGGATCAGGTGAGGAGGATCAGGTGTGGAGGATCAGGTGTGGAGGATCAGGTGTGGAGGATCAGGTGAGGAGGATCAGGTGTGGAGGATCAGGTGGATCAGGTGTGGAGGATCAGGTGTGGAGGATCAGGTGTGGAGGATCAGGTGAGGAGGATCAGGTGAGGAGGATCAGGTGTGGAGGATCAGGTGTGGATGATCAGGTGTAGAGGATCAGGTGTGGAGGATCAGGTGTGGATGATCAGGTGTGGAGGATCAGGTGTGGAGGATCAGGTGAGGAGGATCAGGTGAGGAGGATCAGGTGTGGAGGATCAGGTGAGGAGGATCAGGTGTGGAGGATCAGGTGTGGAGGATCAGGTGAGGAGGATCAGGTGAGGAGGATCAGGTGAGGAGGATCAGGTGAGGAGGATCAGGTGAGGAGGATCAGGTGAGGAGGATCAGGTGGAGGAGGAGGATCAGGTGAGGAGGATCAGGTGAGGAGGATCAGGTGTGGAGGATCAGGTGAGGAGGATCAGGTGAGGAGGATCAGGTGAGGAGGATCAGGTGTGGAGGATCAGGTGAGATCAGGTGTGGAGGATCAGGTGTGAGGTGTGGAGGTGTGGATCAGGTGTGGAGGAGGTGTGGGATCAGGTGTGGAGGATCAGGTGTAGAGGATCAGGTGTGGAGGATCAGGTGAGCAGGATCAGGTGTGGAGGATCAGGTGAGGAGGATCAGGTGAGGAGGATCAGGTGTGGATGATCAGGTGTAGAGGATCAGGTGAGGAGGATCAGGTGTGGATGAGATGCTGTTGAATGTAGAAAAGACGTTCCTGATAATCTCACACTGCTGCTTCGGTCCGGTTCCTCTCGAGGTTTCTCCCTCATACCGTCATACCAAGTGAGCTTTTCTTTCCCCGGGTTTTCTCATCAATCTTCTGCTCTCCTGCTCAACAACAAAAAAACAAGTCTGAACAACAAATAAGCCTTTAATGTCCTTAACAACAAATCAATGAGCAGGAAATGAAAGAGATAAAGTAAATGAGGGTTTCTTTTCATCTCCAGGCGTTGTGGGGAAACGTAGCAAAGTGACGATACGCTTCAAATGTTCAAATTTATCGCCAAACATTTCAATAACAATCATATGAAAATGAATTTGATTGAGTTTTGTTTCTCCCCTGACAGTTTCAGGAGTGTGTTTGTGTTTGTTTCCTGATAAGCGATTTATTCTTTAAACCATTAAAGGCTTTATATTTGCATTTCCTTTTATTCGGCCCAAGGGGGCGCTCAAGCTTTCAGCAGGCGATTCTGACTCCACGCCACTAGGGGGCGATAATTACATAACACGAACTTTCATTGTCTTTACATCTTAAATATAGTCAGGCAGCAGATTTATTTATTTATTTATTTATTTATTATTATTGTAAAAGCACGTAAACAACGTACACTTCTGCGTCCTCCTGGCTCCTTCTGGTTTTTTCTCTTCACGCCGGGTGAATGGCGATGTCCCCGATGCACAGCTCTATTCAGGGGCATGAATTGAATATGAGGGAAAGGTGATGTGGAGCGCCTGGTGGTTCAATCACAGGAAGAGCTTCAGACGAGCCTTTCAGGGAGTCGTCTCCTGTCGCTTCACTGCATTGTGTGGTGTTTTTCTGCTTTGGGTAATCAATACACACGCGTCTTACCCAGACCCTTCATTCACTAAACACTCCAGATGGAAAATAAGACGTGTCTTTTATACACAGCGCACAAAAGGGAACACGTGACACCCAATTCTGCACAATTCTCCTTCTGCGGATGCTTTATGAAAGCTAATGACTGCACGAGCACAAAGAACATCTACATCCTCATTATAATGCTGCATACCATCATCATCACTTAAAGAGGTCAGATTCCTCAAAAGGTTTCTCTGTAAGGGCTAGACTACAATCTCGAGGACGTTTCGCCACTTACGCGGCCGCGTCCGGCACTTTACGCCGCTTTAGTCATTTCGTCTATAACAGCCTGAAAGCCTCTGCCGCTATTCTGCTCGTCTTCGCACCCCGTCATCTTCAGTGCCGTTTCACAGCTCTGTGTCTCAGAGAAGGTGTCGCTGGAGCAGATGCTAATCTTATACAGGGAAAGGAAAAGGGTTTTTCTAATCCCTGCTCAGATTTCGCACCACACGGGTGTTTGGAGACATTTTATTCTAATAACGACGTTGTTTGTCGAGCTTTCGCGTATATTTACATCGCCGGATATGCAAATGCACGGGGGCTAAAGGTATCAACCCGCTAAATCCCCTCCAGGGACCTGGCGATAGCCATCCATTCAGATTTAGATGCATCATTAATATTAATGCAGGTGTGTAAGGAAAAGGCCGAGCAGGAGCGCTGGGAGGGAAAGTGGAAGCTCGGGGGTTATAATGCCTGATTGGAAGGTCGTGAGTTAATCGCCGTCTCGCTCCCTTTATCCTTAACTTTCGCACGCTCGCTCGGATAATGCGACATTTCCAATACACTGTTACAGCAAATATTTAAAATAACCAGTATTTTATACGTTATACTTTAATACAGTTTTATACTTTTTATCTGTAATATTTTTATTCGAATTTGTCGCCGCAAATCCGTCATCGCCTCTGCGACTTCTGCCCGCAATTTTACAGCAGGTGAATATTAGCGCTAAGTTTAGCAGCGTGACATTTCAATCGCACTTCCCTTCACTGTTCAGACTAAAGAACGCTGCTCTGGATTTCAACTCAAAACCAAACAACTGATATGAAGCTTGTATTTTTCAATTCTGATATTTTCCATACAGTATCGACAAACTAAATATCACGACACTTGCATGTATCGATTTATTCTTACACCTCGATATCACAAATGCATATTTTACCAAAATATTTGACCATGAATTAAAAAAAGGGACGGACACAAGTGCACAATCAGATCGCATTCAAACCAATAGAATCTGTTTTCCTGTTTGATAGAAATAAGGAACATAATTATCAAAATGCCGATGAAACGCTTTATTCCTGTAAACCTGCTGGAAATCCTTGTAGTGTTTTTCCTCTACATTACGATTATTGTGTAGAAGAGGAATACATTTATTTGTCACATATACATTAGGGATTCGGTGGCGTAGTGTTTATCACATTCGCCTCACACCGCCAGGGTCCGGGTTCAATTCCCGTCTCGGCCATATGTGTGTGGAGTTTGCATGTTCTCCCCGTGCCTCAGGGGGTTTTTCTCCGGGTTCTCCGGTTTCCTCCCATTTAAAAAACATGCACGGTAGGATGATTGGCACCTTGGAAAATTGTCCCTAGTGTATGAATGTGTGTGTGTGTGTGTGTCCTGAGACAGGTTGGCATTCCATCCAGGGTGTATCCTGCCTTAATGCCCATAGATAGTATGCCTAATATATAAAAAAAAAAAAATATATATATATATATATATATATATTACATACATAAATTGTTTCTTTGCACGTCTCAGCATAGCGTCAGGCATGATAAAGGATTAAGGGCCTTGCTCAAGGACCCAAGAGCGTGTGTTCTGTACATGTAGTAAAATGTAGTAATCAGTTAATGGGTGTGTATTTGTGTGTACAGGATACGTAGCATATTGAAACTATGAGTAATGTTTGCTGGTGGGACGCGTCGGTCCGCGCCGGCGTCTGAAACCTTTCCGCTCCGAGTGACGAGGCGAAGTTTAGTGTGTATCGGGACGAAGCCGAGACTTTGCTCTGTGTGTCCTTTGAGACAATGATTGAAAAATCTGTGCGGTTTAAAGTGACAGTGAGTGCACACGGGCCTAATTAGTCAGGAGAAGGAGATAGCATCCGTCGTGACTGAAAGCCCACACAATAGCAACAAGACAAAAAAAATCCCATCACACAAAGCACAGCATGGCCGCGAGTCGTGAGCGCTCCGGGGTTTAAAAGCCTGCGGAGGTTATCAGAAAGCTCAGAAAGATGTTTTATATGTGCTCCCCAGAGCTCCCAGTGTGTCTTGTCTATTCCGTGACCTTGAAATGACCTGCTTGTGTCCTGCGGGATTTCATGGCTAAGGAGCTGGACCGCACTGATAAGGTCTCGCCGCACCTCCAGCTCCGTCTCTGAATAGTAAGTCAAAATGACTGGACTGGTGTGATATTGCGTTGTGATTCTCCGCGTTCTCCGGAGCGCTGGATGAATTCGCTGCCTTCTGCTGGTGTGAAGTGCAGAGCCGGACGTCAGGGCAGAACTATACTTAGAAACCTTTAGTCGGAGAAGCCGATGCGTGAGGAGTTAAGGTATAATCGTGATGTCTCGCTTTGCTTAGACACGCTCGCAGAACTGAAGGACTTGACCTGCCTCATGACTCATTTAGAACAATGTTGTGAGATCACCAGGAAGAGGGCATGATCATGGACCAGCAGAGTCGGCTAAAACCTGCACACTGCTATTCACAGATATAATAACACCTCCATTTATTTCCCACAGAAACTAATTGCTTGATTCTCGAGTCTTCATTGCTGTTTTGTAGATAACACGTGGACATGAGTCAGATTTATGGTATTGTGTCGGTTTAGAAGGCAGAAACTGAGAAACGTTCCTGACAAGAAGAAGCAAACAAGAGCAATAATCTTATAATCAATCATCAGTTTACTGCATATCAGGGTGAAGCGACGTTTAAAACATCTCAGCTTGGTGTAAAGGAGGATATACAGCAGTACACAGGGGATTTACGGCTTTTTCCAGGAGTACTGTATACAGGAGTACACTGGAGTATGCAGAGGAGTAAACATGGAGACAGGAGGTGGAGGTGGAGGTGGAGGTGGCTGGTTGGAAGATGGTGAGATTGTCATTGGGAGTGATGAGGATGGTGAGGGTTAGAAATGAGTTCATTAGAGTGACAGGGTTACACAGGAGTATGAAAGACTATACAGAGGTACAATGGAGTATTCAGAGGTATACAGGAGTATGCAGAGGTATACAGGAATACAGTGGAGGATACTGGGGTACACACGTGTATATAGGAGTACACTGGAGTATCCTTGAGTATACAAGGGTATAATGGAATATACAAGGCTGTATAATGGGGTACACTGGAGTATACTCGGGTAGACAGGAGTATAATAGGGTACACTGGAGTATACTGGTGTAAACAGGAGTATACTGGTGTATACTGGTGTAAAAGGAGTATACTGGGGTGTATACTGGAGTAAAAGGAGTATACTGGGGTAATAGGGTACACTGGAGTATACTGGTGTAAACAGGAGTATACTGGTGTAAACAGGAGTATACTGGGTGTAGATAGGAGTATAATAGGGTATACTGGAGTATACTGGTGTAAACAGGAGTATACTGGTGTAAACAGGAGTATACTGGTGTAGATAGGAGTATAATAGGGTACACTGGAGTATACTGGTGTAAACAGGAGTATACTGGTGTAGATCGGAGTATAATAGGGTACACTGGAGTATACTGGTGTAAACAGGAGTATAGGAGGTGTATACTGGTGTAAACAGGAGTATACTGGTGTAGATAGGAGTATAATAGGGTACACTGGAGTATACTGGTGTAAACAGGAGTATACTGGTGTAAACAGGAGTATACTGGTGTAAACAGGAGTATACTGGTGTAGATCGGAGTATAATAGGGTACACTGGAGTATACTGGTGTAAACAGGAGTATACTGGTGTAAACAGGAGTATACTGGTGTAGATAGGAGTATAATAGGGTAGACAGGAGTATACTGGTGTAAACAGGAGTATACTGGTGTAAAAAGGAGTATACTGGTGTAAAAAGGAGTATACTGGTGTAAAAAGGAGTATACTGGTGTAAAAAGGAGTATACTGGTGTAAAAAGGAGTATACTGGTGTAAAAAGGAGTATACTGGTATACTGGTGTAAAAAGGAGTATACTGGGGTAAACAGGAGTATACTGGGGTAGATCGGCGTATAATAGGGTACACAGGAGTATACTGGTGTAAACAGGAGTATACTGGGTGTAAACAGGAGTATACTGGGGTACACAGGGGTATACTGGTGTAAACAGGAGTATACTGGGGTAAACAGGAGTATACTGGGGTACACTGGAGTATACTGGGGTACACTGGAGTATACTGGGGTACACTGGAGTATACTGGTGTAAACTGGGTATAGGAGTATACTGGTGTAAACAGGAGTATACTGGTGTAAACAGGAGTATACTGTGGTAGATCGGCGTATAATAGGGTACACAGGAGTATACTGGTGTAAACAGGAGTATACTGGGGTGGGTGTAAACAGGAGTATACTGGTGTAAACAGGAGTATACTGTGGTAGATCGGCGTATAATAGGGTACACAGGAGTATACTGGTGTAAACAGGAGTATACTGTATACTGGGTAAACAGGAGTATACTGGGGTACACAGGAGTATACTTGTGTAAACAGGAGTATACTGGGGTAGATCGGCGTATAATAGGGTACACAGGAGTATACTGGTGTAAACAGGAGTATACTGGGGTACACAGGAGTATACTTGTGTAAACAGGAGTATACTGGTGTAAACAGGAGTATACTGGGGTAAACAGGAGTATACTGGGGTACACAGGAGTATACTGGTGTAAACAGGAGTATACTGGGGTACACTGGAGTACTTGTGGCAAACACTGGAGTATACTGGTGTAAACAGGATTGGTATACACGGGGTGGGAGGACAGGGAGTATACTAAACAGGGGTGTAAACAGGAGTATACTGGTGTAAACAGGAGTATACTGGTGTAAACAGGAGTATACTGGGGTAGATCGGCGTATAATAGGGTACACAGGAGTATACTTGTGTAAACAGGAGTATACTGGTGTAAACAGGAGTATACTGGGGTACACTGGAGTATACTGGTGTAAACAGGAGTATACTGGTGTAAACAGGAGTATACTGGGTCGGCGTAAGGGTAAAGGAGTATACTGGTGTAAAAAGGAGTATACTGGGGTATACTGGAGTAAACAGGAGTATACTGGTGTAAACAGGAGTATACTGTGGTAGTATACGGGTACACAGGGTATATAGGGTACACAGGAGTATACTGGTGTAAACAGGAGTATACTGGTGTAAACAGGAGTATACTGGGGTAGATCGGCGTACACTATATACTGGGGTACACACTGGAGTATACTGGGGTAAACAGGAGTATACTGGGGTAAACAGGAGTATACTGGGGTAAACAGGAGTATACTGGGGTACACTGGAGTATACTGGGGAACACTGGAGTATACTGGGTTATACATGGGGGTCCAGTACAGGGTAATAAAGGAGTTGCGTAATATTTTGCTAAAGATTGTGGCGTCATCATCCCATGAAAAGCAACAACTGAAGCCCTTAAATGAAAATCCCAGTGGAAACACAAACCACTTGTGACATGTCAGAGAAACGGATTCACCCCTGAACCACACATTCCCGAACTCCCCATGTGTCTCTGCATGAGTAAAACTCCTGTGTGTACCACATCTCTCTGACTTCATTTCTCCTCCAATGTTCTCGGAGCATCTGAACAGCGGTCTGTAATTATAGACGTATTTCAGAGTAAATGGTGTGATGTAGAGACGCTTCCTTCTCACATTCCTACGCTAAACCATGTTAGCATTGTAGCAAGAGCACACGGAAAACCATGTAGTAAATCATATAGAGTCGGAATCGTATGGGACAGAATTATAGTTAATATAATATAGTTATAGTTATAGTTAATATAATATAGTTAATATTATAGTTATAGTTAATATAATATAGTTATAGTTAATATAATATAGTCATAGTTATAGTTAATATAATATAGTTATAGTTAATAATAAGTTATAGTTATAGTTAAATAATATATATAGTTATAGTTAATATAATATAGTTATAGTTAACATAATATAGTTATAGTTATAGTTAATATAATATAGTTATAGTTATAGTTAATATAATATAGTTATAGTTAACATAATATAGTTATAGTTATAGTTAATATAATATAGTTCATAGTTATAGTTAATATAATATAGTTATAGTTAATTAATATAATATAGTTATAGTTATAGTTAATATAATATAGTTATAGTTATAGTTAATATAATATAGTTATAGTTATAATTAATATAATATAGTTATAGTTATAGTAATATAGTTAGTTATAGTTAATATAATATAGTTATAGTTAATATAATATAGTTATAGTTAATATAATATAGTTATAGTTATAATTAATATAATATAGTTATAGTTATAATTAATATAATATAGTTATAGTTATAATTAATATAATATAGTTATAGTTATAATTAATATAATATAGTTGTATAGTTATAGTTAATATAATATAGTTATAGTTATAATTAATATAATATAGTTATAGTTATAATTAATATAATATAGTTATAGTTATAATTAATATATAAGTTATAGTAATATAATATAGTTATAGTTATAGGTAATATAATATAGTTGTATAGTTATAATTAATATAATATAGTTGTATAGTTATAATTAATATAATATAGTTGTATAGTTATAATTAATATAATATAGTTGTATAGTTATAATTAATATAATATAGTTATAGTTATAATTAATATAATATAGTTATAGTTATAATTAATATAATATAGTTATAGTTATAATTAATAGTTGTAATATAGTTATAGTTATAGTTTATTAATATAATATAGTTATAGTTATAATTAATATAATATAGTTATAGTTATAATTAATATAATATAGTTATAGTTATAATTAATATAATATAGTTGTATAGTTATAATTAATATATATAGTTATAGTTATAATTAATATAATATAGTTGTATAGTTATAGGTAATATAATATAGTTGTCTATATCCGTCTCCCTCTCGTGTTCGTTCTAGTTATAATTAATATAATATCCTTCTCTCCTCTCGTTTGTCCTCGTTCTCCGTCCTCTCCTCTCCGTTGGTCTCGTTCTCCTTCCTCTCTCTCTCTCTCTCGTTGTTGTCTCGTTGTATATAGGGGAATGTAAGGGACATTTGTGCAGGTTGTCTGTTGTGTTGAGTTGTGTTGTATGTTGTAGTAGATGTACACAGAGGCTCCTCGGGGTAAATAAGACAGAAAACACAGCTTGTCCTGTTACGAGTGTGAAATCCTTCGTCTTGAAGATTTCAGAATCCTTTCGGCTTTGATTGGTTGCTATGGAAACACATCAGGACGAGGATTTCATTGGAGGACTTGATGATGTGCAGCGGCGGTTCTGTCATATCGCTCTTATAGAAAATTCATCAACAACTTGTGCGCAGGATTGGGGGGGTTTGGGTGTATCCTGCGGGAGACGTATGAAGCGTCGTAGCAGTGGCGTAGTCTCGTGGCCGTGCGGCGCGAGAACCAGATCTCACCGCTGGCATGAACACGAGTGTGTTAGAACAGGTTTCACAGAGGTTGCTAAGGAACAAACCCGGCTCCTGGTGTTATTTCTGCTTTTTTTCACGTCCCGGCTTTCGCACCTTCGGGAGAAAAGTGCTGAAAAGGAGAGATGAAAGAACGCCGGCCTCGTTCCTCTCGTACGTTAACATCGCCTTTACTTTCTCCACATTACCATGTTCTCCTCCGTCACTGCACCGTCCACAAAGAGTTTATAACACCTCAACGAGTCTTCCTCATCACCGCCACATAAACATCTCAGATACACCTTCAGGAGTCACTCCTCCCTGTGCAGGTCCAAACACAGACCCTGCTCCTATACATCCAAACACAGACCCTGCTCCTATACATCCAAACACAGACCCTGCTCCTATACATCCAAACACAGACCCTGCTCCTATACATCCAAACACAGACCCTGCTCCTATACATCCAAACACAGACCCTGCACCTATACATCCAAACACAGACCCTGCTCTGTACATCCAAACACAGACCCTGCTCCTAACATCCAAACACAGACCCTGCTCCTACACATCCAAACACAGACCCTGCTCCTACACATCCAAACACAGACCCTGCTCCTATACATCCAAACACAGACCCTGCTCCTATACAGACCCTGCTCCAAATCCAAACACAGACCCTGCTCCTATACATCCAAACACAGACCCTGCTCCTATACATCCAAACACAGACCCTGCTCCTATACATCCAAACACAGACCCTGCTCCTATACATCCAAACACAGACCCTGCTCCTATACATCCAAACACAGACCCTGCTCCTATACATCCAAACACAGACCCTGCTCCTATACATCCAAACACAGACCCTGCTCCTATACATCCAAACACAGACCCTGCTCCTATACATCCAAACACAGACCCTTGCTCCTATACATCCAAACACAGACCCTGCACCTATACATCCAAACACAGACCCTGCTCCTATACATCCAAACACAGACCCTGCTCCTATACATCCAAACACAGACCCTGCTCCTAACCCGCTCCTCCACAGACCCTGCTCCGAGACACATCCAAACACAGACCCTGCTCCTATACATCCAAACACAGACCCTGCTCCTATACATCCAAACACAGACCCTGCTCCTTATACATCCAAACACAGACCCTGCACCTATACATCCAAACACAGACCCATTGCTCCTTATACATCCAAACACAGACCCCTGCACCTATACATCCAAACACAGACATTGCTCCTATACATCCAAACACAGACCCCGCACCTATACATCCAAACACAGACCATTGCTCCTATACATCCAAACACAGACCCTGCTCCTATACATCCAAACACAGACCCTGCTCCTATACATCCAAACACAGACCCTGCTCCTTATACATCCAAACACAGACCCTGCTCCTATACATCCAAACACAGACCCTGCTCCTTATACATCCAAACACAGACCCTGCTCCTATACATCCAAACACAGACCCTGCTCCTATACATCCAAACACAGACCCTGCTCCTATACATCCAAACACAGACCCTGCTCCTATACATCCAAACACAGACCCTGCTCCTATACATCCAAACACAGACCCTGCTCCTATACATCCAAACACAGACCCTGCTCCTTTACATCCAAACACAGACCCTGCTCCTTATACATCCAAACACAGACCCTGCTCCTTATACATCCAAACACAGACCCTGCTCCTATACATCCAAACACAGACCCTGCTCCTATACATCCAAACACAGACCCTGCTCCTTTACATCCAAACACAGACCCTGCTCCTTTACATCCAAACACAGACCCTGCTCCTTTACATCCAAACACAGACCCTGCTCCTTTACATCCAAACACAGACCCTGCTCCTATACATCCAAACACAGACCCTGCTCCTATACATCCAAACACAGACCCTGCTCCTATACATCCAAACACAGACCCTGCTCCTATACATCCAAACACAGACCCTGTTCCTATACATCCAAACACAGACCCTGTTCCTATACATCCAAACACAGACCCTGCTCCTATACATCCAAACACAGACCCTGCTCCTATACATCCAAACACAGACCCTGATCCTATACATCCAAACACAGACCCTGCCAACCTATACATCCAAACACAGACCCTGCTCCTATACATCCAAACACAGACCCTGCTCCTATACATCCAAACACAGACCCTGCTCCTATACATCCAAACACAGACCCTGTTCCTATACATCCAAACACAGACCCTGTTCCTATACATCCAAACACAGACCCTGTTCCTATACATCCAAACACAGACCCTGTTCCTATACATCCAAACACAGACCCTGTTCCTATACATCCAAACACAGACCCTGCTCCTATACATCCAAACACAGACCCTGCTCCTATACATCCAAACACAGACCCTGCTCCTATACATCCAAACACAGACCTTGCTCCTATACATCCAAACACAGACCTTGCTCCTATACATCCAAACACAGACCCCGCACCTATACATCCAAACACAGACCATTGCTCCTATACATCCAAACACAGACCCCGCACCTATACATCCAAACACAGACATTGCTCCTATACATCCAAACACAGACCCCGCACCTATACATCCAAACACAGACATTGCTCCTATACATCCAAACACAGACCCCGCACCTATACATCCAAACACAGACCCTGCTCCTATACATCCAAACACAGACCCTTGCTCCTATACATCCAAACACAGACCCTGCTCCTATACATCCAAACACAGACCTTGCTCCTATACATCCAAACACAGACCCTGCACCTATACATCCAAACACAGACCCCGCACCTATACATCCAAACACAGACATTGCTCCTATACATCCAACACAGACCATGCTCCTATACATCCAAACACAGACCCTGCTCCTATACATCCAAACACAGACACTGCTCCTATACATCCAAACACAGACACTGCTCCTATACATCCAAACACAGACACTGCTCCTATACATCCAAACACAGACCACTGCTCCTATACATCCAAACACAGACACTGCTCCTATACATCCAAACACAGACCACTGCTCCTATACATCCAAACACAGACCACTGCTCCTATACATCCAAACACAGACCCTGCTCCTTATACATCCAAACACAGACCCTGCTCCTATACATCCAAACACAGACCCTGCTCCTATACATCCAAACACAGACCCTGCTCCTATACATCCAAACACAGACCCTGCTCCTATACATCCAAACACAGACCCCGCACCTATACATCCAAACACAGACACTGCTCCTATACATCCAAACACAGACCCTGCTCCTATACATCCAAACACAGACCCTGCTCCTATACATCCAAACACAGACACTGCTCCTATACATCCAAACACACTGCTCCTATACATCCAAACACAGACCCTGCTCCTTTACATCCAAACACAGACCCTGCTCCTTTACATCCAAACACAGACCCTGCTCCTTTACATCCAAACACAGACCCTGCTCCTTTACATCCAAACACAGACCCTGCACCTATACATCCAAACACAGACCCTGCACCTATACATCCAAACACAGACCCCGCACCTATACATCCAAACACAGACCCTGCTCCTTTACATCCAAACACAGACCCTGCTCCTATACATCCAAACACAGACCCTGCTCCTATACATCCAAACACAGACCCTGCTCCTATACATCCAAACACAGACCCTGCTCCTATACATCCAAACACAGACCCTGCTCCTTTACATCCAAACACAGACCCTGCTCCTTTACATCCAAACACAGACCCTGCTCCTATACATCCAAACACAGACCCTGCTCCTATACATCCAAACACAGACCCTGCTCCTTTACATCCAAACACAGACCCTGCTCCTTTACATCCAAACACAGACCCTGCTCCTTTACATCCAAACACAGACCCTGCTCCTATACATCCAAACACAGACCCTGCTCCTATACATCCAAACACGACACTGCTCCTATACATCCAAACACAGACCCTGTTCCTATACATCCAAACACAGACCCTGCTCCTATACATCCAAACACAGACCCTGCTCCTATACATCCAAACACAGACCCTGCTCCTATACATCCAAACACAGACCCTGCTCCTATACATCCAAACACAGACCACTGCTCCTATACATCCAAACACAGACCCTGCTCCTATACATCCAAACACAGACCCTGCTCCTATACATCCAAACACAGACCCTGCTCCTATACATCCAAACACAGACCCTGCTCCTATACATCCAAACACAGACCCTGTTCCTATACATCCAAACACAGACCCTGTTCCTATACATCCAAACACAGACCCTGCTCCTATACATCCAAACACAGACCCTGCTCCTATACATCCAAACACAGACCCTGCTCCTACACATCCATCATTTACACACATGTGGAATAATAGCAGAAAGATGACACTGCATTCCTCCTCTCTTTCTCACTCTCTCTCTCTCTTTTCCTCTCTCCCTCTCTCTCTCTCTCTCTCTTTCTCTCCCTCTCTCTCTCTCTCTTCTCTCTCTTTCTCTCCCTCTCTCTCCCTCTCTCTCTTTCTCTCGGTTTCTTTCGGGCTGTTCAGTGTAAGAACAAAGCAAACTGTGAAAATGTCAAATTATGCAGTACGTTAGCATTTCCGCTGAGAGTGGATTTGCATGTTCCGGTCATTTCTGAGCACCAGGTCATTTTATCTTCTCTTCTTCTCCTTCACAAACCAGTGAACAGTACGCTCATCCTTATAGTGTGTGTTTGTGTGTGTGTGTGTGTGTGTGTGTGTGTGTGATAAGTTATAACATATCAGTGGGCTGAATTACATGAGCTAATGTGATGGATGGATCGTCCTGACCGTGATCTCTGAAACCACTCGGAGATCGCAAGAAAGTGAAAAAAATTCTTACAAATATCCATAGCCGCTAGCAGAGAGAGAGAGAGAGAGAGAGGATAGAGATGAAGGAGAGAGAGACGAGAGAGAGAGGGAGGGAGAGAGCGATAGAGAGAGAGATATAATATATATATATCTTTAATATATAGACGAGAGAGGAGATATGGAGAGAGAGAGAGAGAGGGAGAGAGATACATGTATAGAGAGATAGATAGAGAGTGAGAGAGAGATAGAAGAGAGTGAGGTGAGTAGAGAGTGTTGAGAGAGAGAGAGAGAGAGATGTATATGAGTAGGAGGATCTTTGTTAATGTTAATACAGTATATATATATGAGGCTCAGTGGAGAAACGTTGGACTCGTGAGTTGCTCAAACGCTACGGGCTGGGCTCCATTTTGTGGCCTTCATTCTTCAATCTTGTGTAGTGTGTGTGTGTGTGTGGTGTGTGTGTGTGTGTGTGTGTGTGTGTGTGGTGTGTGTGTGTGTGTGTGTGTGTGTGTGTGAGAGAGAACTCTGAGACAATAGGAGAACGTGAGTGCTACGATGAGTCAGCTTAACCTCGTTAAATTGCGCAGTAACAAACACTCCACATGCAGCGACTGTCAGTACACTGTCCTTCTCCTTTGTGTGTGTGTGTGTGTGTGTGTGTGTGTGTGTGTGTGTTTCAGCATGATGTGTTAGTCTGCCTCGCTTTAGCACTGAGACCTGTGTACTCTCGCTAACCATGTAGGAAATTGTCGCACGCCACGCAACGTGTGTGTGTGTGTGTGTGTGTGTGTGTGTGTGTGTGTGTGTGTGTGTGGTGTACTGCAGTGGATGTGAGTTTGTGTTACGGTGTGATTGAAGTGTGTAACCGACAGAATTAACGAACCATCGACCGTCAGTGTTTCAGCAAAACCCAAGCTGTTATCACAGAGACCTCTGACCCAGTTAGAATGACAATACCTACACACACACACACACACACACACACACACACACATACACACACACATGAACACATACACACACACATGATTACATACACACACACATGAATACATACACACACACATGAATACATACACACACACATGAATACATACACACATGAATAGTAAATGCATGCACAATAACACACAAGCCACACAGGCAAATATCACACAGAGTCCTCATTATTTTGAGGTCCCCACATTGTACTTAAGTCCACATTATCCTGTAGTGCCCACAGTCCTCAAGCTCTATCCTTAATCTCTGAATTCTTCATGCCCTAAGGGTCCCCATGTCCCCTCACAGTCTTTAAGCCATTACTGTCCTTTAGTCCCCATGTTGCCCCTTTAGCTCTTCCTGTCCTTCACTAACTTCAACTGTATCTACATTCTCCTTACTGGTCTTAAGTCCTCACAATCATCAAGGTTCACTGGAGGTGGGAGCTGAATGGTTAAGGCATTGGTCTCCGGACCAGAAGATCACAGGTTCAAATCCCACCACCATTAAGCTGCCACTAGAGGGCTCTGGAGCAAGACCTCTGGATAAAGGTGTCTGCTAAATGTATTCTCTGTCCTCAAACTATCCTTGTGTCCACATTCCACAAGTCCCCACAGTTCTCAAGTCCTTACAGTCTTGAGTCCTCACTATTCTTAAGTCCCCATGGTCCACATTACTGTACATTCCCATACTTGCTGTAAGTAACCTCAGGAATTGGTTTCATACTCCAACAGTCTGATCCTTATTAGTCTTTAACACTCTCTGTCCTTACTGTCTTCAGTCCTTCACTGCCTTCAACTGAATCTACATTTTTCAAGTCCCCATAGCGTTTATGTCCTTACTGGTCTTAAATCCTCACAATCTTTGATAATCTTCTGTATCCTAGAGTCCACACATTCTTCAAACTCCTACATTTCCCTGCAGTCCTCAAGTCCTCACTATTCATAAGTCCTCACTGTCCTAGGTCCTCACTATTCATAAGTCCTTGCTATTCATGTCTTCATTGTCCTAGGTCCTCACTATTCATAAGTCCTTGCTATTCATGTCTTCATTGTCCTAGGTCCTCACTATTCATAAGTCCTCACTGTCATAAGTCCTCAAGTTCCTTCACTTCTCTTGCACCCATAGTGATCCCTTAAGTCCACACAGTAATCATTACTGTCCTTATCACCTCCTCCGTCCTCTTCTTCTTATCGTTGTTCCTGCCTTTTCCCAGAAGTTTCCTTTCCCACTATTTAACCAGTTTCTGAATTTCCCATATTCTCTCTCCCTCTCTCTCTCCTCTCCCCTCTCTCCCTCTCTCTCTCTCTCCCTCTCTCTCCCACTCTCTCTCCCTCTCTCCCTCTCTCTCTCTCTCTCTCTCTCTCTCTCCTCTCCTCTCTCCCTCTCTCTCTCTCTCTCCTCCCTCTCTCTCCTCTCTCTCTTGCTTCTCCTCGTCTCTCCCTCTCTCCCCTCTCTCTCCCTCTCTCTCCTCCCTCTCATCTTCTCTCTCTCGCCTCAATCTCTCTCTCTTCTCTCTCCTCCTCTCCCTCTCTCCCTCTCTCCTCCCCCCAGTGTCCCGTCTCTCTCTCTCTCTCTCTCTCCCTCTCTCTCTCTCCCTCTCTCTCCCCTGCTCGCCAAAAAAAAACTAAAAACTACAATCCCTCTCGACGCCCACCCCCCCCCTCCCCGCCCACCCCCCTTCTCCCTCTCCCTCCTCCCCTCTCGCAAACGCTCTCTCTCTCTCTCTCCATAGGTGTATTTTATCACAGTATTTATATTATTCACTTTTCTTTGTTGTATTGTTCTCAGTATCCCTGAGCTGAATCTCTGTAATAAAGTGTATCCTTATTGTAAAGCCAGTTTAACCCACTGTACAAAAGCATTAAAAGTGGTTTGGGATGGAGCTCATGTCGTTGTGGGGTATTTTTGGTGCTTTTGTCCCGTTTGGTCTGCACGTCTCTGTAAGTGAGCAGTGAATGGAAATAATCACATAATAAACCCTGATGACTGATTCCTGATGAAAGTTATTTTACATGTTTGAATGACAGGCTGCACTTTAACAGGATTGAGCAATCACACCTTTACAACCCTGACATTTCAAATCTCAAATCATTTTTTATTCTTCTCATTTTCACTTGTCTTTCACTTCTTTTCTCTCTCCTGCTGGGAAAATGTGCTTTCACTCTCTCTGTGAGGTTTTGTGTTCTGCTCGAGCTAATGGCGTAGGCCGATACGTGAGAAGAAGGTTTGGATCTGTTCCAAATCCAGAACTTTGAGTCGTTAGTGTTGTAATTAAATGCTTTCAGATCTTTAGAAGAATGTCTCCTGAAATACGGCGTGAGTATTTAAAGCTGGCGGAGTTGGAACCTACAACACGGGGTCAGATGGATATAATGTCTCTTTGTCTTCTTCACCCCAGTGTGTTTATAAGCATCTGATCTCGCCGGATAATCGGCCAATTAGTAAAGTTGCAGATCCAAGTGTGTCGTCTTTAAAGTTTAAACAGCATAACTTTATTAGAGAAATGCTAATAAGGAAACTTATCAACGTCGAGACGCGGCTTTTATTTTATCCCACAGATAAAATCTCAACAAAGACATCAAAGTGTGATTTACAATTCTGAGTGAAGGTTTAAGTTTGACTCGCGTTAAACATCGAACCAATTAAAAGCACAAAATGACTCTCGCAACATCACACAAACCTTACGTCCTCTCATTCATCCTCTCATTCATCCTCTCATTCATCCTCTCATTCATCCTCTCATTCATCCTCTCATTCATCCTCTCATTCATCCTCTCACTCATCCTCTCATTCATCCTCTCATTCATCCTCTACATTCATCCTCTACATTCATCCTCTACGTTCATCCTCTCATTCATCCTCTCACTCATCATCTCCATTCATCCTCTCATTTATCCTCTCATTCATCCTCTACATTCATCATCTCATTCATCCTCTCATTCATCCTCTTCATTCATCCTCTCATTCATCCTCTCATTCATCCTCTCATTCATCCTCTCATTCATCCTCTCATTCATCATCTCTATTCATCCTCTACGTTCATCCTCTACATTCATCCTCTCATTCATCCTCTCACTCATCCTCTCATTCATCCTCTCATTCATCCTCTCATTCATCCTCTCATTCATCCTCTACGTTCATCCTCTACGTTCATCCTCTCATTCATCCTCTCATTCATCCTCTCATTCATCCTCTCATTCATCCTCTCATTCATCCTCTCTCATCCTCTCATTCATCCTCTCATTCATCCTCTCATCCTCTCATTCATCCTCTCATTCATCCTCTCATTCATCCTCTCACTCATCATCTCCATTCATCCTCTCATTCATCCTCTCATTCATCCTCTCATTCATCCTCTCACTCATCCTCTCATTCATCCTCTCATTCATCCTCTTCATTCATCCTCTCATTCATCCTCTACATTCATCCTCTACGTTCATCCTCTCATTCATCCTCTCATTCCTCCTCTCACTCATCCTCTCATTCATCCTCCTCTCATTCATCCTCTCATTCATCCTCTCCATTCATCCTCTCTCTCATCCTCTCATTCATCCTCTACTTCATCATCCTCTCATTCATCCTCTCATTCATCCTCTTCATTCATCCTCTCATTCATCCTCTCATTCATCCTCTCATTCATCCTCTCATTCATCCTCTCATCATCTCATTCATCCTCTCATTCATCCTCTTCATTCATCCTCTCATTCATCCTCTACGTTCATCCTCTACGTTCATCCTCTACATTCATCATCTCTCCATTCATCCTCTCATCCTCTCATCATCCTCTCATTCATCCTCTCATTCATCCTCTTCATTCATCCTCTCATTCATCTCTCACTCATCCTCTCATTCATCCTCTCATTCATCCTCTCATTCATCATCTCTATTCATCCTCTACGTTCATCCTCTACGTTCATCCTCTCATTCATCCTCTCATTCTTCCTCTCATTCATCCTCTCATTCATCCTCCTCTCTCATTCATCCTCTCATTCATCCTCTCATTCATCCTCTCATCCTCTCATTCATCCTCTCATTCATCCTCTCATTCATCCTCTCATTCATCCTCTCATTCATCCTCTCATTCATCCTCTCATTCATCTCTCATTCATCCTCTCATTCATCCTCTCCTTCATCCTCTCATTCATCCTCTCATTCATCCTCTCATTCATCCTCTCATTCATCCTCTTCATTCATCCTCTCATTCATCCATTCATCCTCTCATTCATCCTCTCATTCATCCTCTACATTCATCCTCTACATTCATCCTCTCATTCATCCTCTCATTCATCCTCTCATTCATCCTCTCATTCATCCTCTCATTCATCCTCTTCATTCATCCTCTCATTCATCCTTCATCCTCTCATTCATCCTCTCTATCCTCATTCATCCTCTCATCATCTCATTCATCCTCTCATCATCTTCATTCATCCTCTCATTCATCCTCTCATTCATCCTCTCATTCACTCATCCTCTCATTCATCCTCTCATTCATCCTCTACATCCTCTACGTTCATCCGTCATCATCCTCTCATTCATCCTCTCATTCTCTCTCATTCATCCTCTCATTCATCCTCTACGTTCATCCTCTACGTTCATCCTCTCATTCATCCTCTCATCATCATCTCCATTCATCCTCTCATTCATCCTCTCATTCATCCTCTACATTCATCCTCTACATTCATCCTCTCATTCATCCTCTCATTCATCCTCTCATTCATCCTCTCATCCTCTACATTCATCCTCTCATTCATCCTCTCATTCATCCTCTCACTCATCATCTCCATTCATCCTCTCATTCATCCTCTACATTCATCCTCTCACTCATCCTCTCATTCATCCTCTCATTCATCCTCTACATTCATCCTCTACATTCATCCTCTCATTCATCCTCTCATTCATCCTCTCATCCTCTACATTCATCCTCTCATTCATCCTCTCATTCATCCTCTCATCTCATCATTCATCCTCTCATTCATCCTCTCATCCTCTCATTCATCCTCTCATCTCTCATTCATCCTCTCATTCATCCTCTCATTCATCCTTCCTCTCATTCATCCTCTACATTCATCCTCTCATTCATCCTCTCATTCATCCTCTCATTCATCAT
>JACRUU010000004.1:8068785-8081285 GCA_030449085.1 Kryptopterus vitreolus
TTGACGGTGTGGTCGAGATGTGGTGGGTGTGCGGTGCGTGGTGTATTGAGCAATGTGGTGTGTGGTCGAGCGAGCGGTGTGGTGGTGGTTGTGGTGTGTCGGGTGCGTCTCCTGTGGTGTGTGTGGTGTGGTGGTGTGGTGGAGCGGTGTGGTGGAGCGGTGGAGTGGTGTGGTGGTGCGGTGGAGTGGTGCGTGGTGGTGTGGTGGAGCGGTGTGGTGGTGCGTGTGGTGTGGTGTGGTGGTGGGAGCGGTGTGGTGGTGGTGGTGGTGGAGGTGGGGTGGTGTGCGGTGGAGCAGAGTGGTGTGGTGGAGCGGTGGTGTGTGGTCGAGCGGTGGTGTGGTGGTGTGGTCGAGCGGATGTGGTGGTGTGGTGGTGCGTGTGGTGGTGGTGGGAGCGTGTGGTGTGGTGGTGTGGTGGTGGTGGTGTGGTGGAGCGGTGCAGTGGTGTGGTCGAGCGATGTGGTGGGGTGGTGCGGTGGTGCAGTGGTGTGGTGGAGCGGTGTGGTGGAGTGGTGTCCAGTTGTGGTGGTGTGGTGTGGTGGTGGTGAGTGTGGTGAGCGAGCGTAGTGTGGTAGAGCGGTGTGGTGGTGCGTGGTGGCAGTAGTGTTGGTCGAGCGGTGGTGGTGGGTTGTGGTGGAGCGGTGTGGTGGTGTGGTCGGCGATGTGGTGGTGTGGTCGAGTGGTGCGGTGCAGCGGTGTGGTTGAGCGGTGTGGTGGTGCGGTGGTGGAGCGGTGCAGTGGTGTGGTTGAGCAGTGTGGTGGTTTGCAGTGGTGTGGTTGAGCGATGTGGTGGTGTGGTCGAGTAGTGTGGTGCAGTGGTGGGGTGGTGCGGTGGAGCGGTGCAGTGGTGTGGTTAGAGCGATGTGGTGGTGTGGTCGAGTGGTGCGGTGCAGTGATGTGGCTGAGCGGTGTGGTGGTGCGGTGGAGCGGTGCAGTGGTGTGGTTGAGCGGTGTGGTGGTGTGGTCGAGTGGTGCGGTGCAGTGATGTGGCTGAGCGGTGGTGTGGTGGTGCGGTGGAGCGGTGCAGTGGTGTGGTTGAGCAGTGTGGTCGAGCGGTATGGTGGTGTGGTTGAGCGGTGTGGTCGAGCGATGTGGTGTGGTGGTGCGGTGCAGTGGTGTGATTGAGCAATGTGGTGGTGTGGTGGAGCGGTGTGGTCGTGCGTGGTGTGGTGGGTGGTGGTGCGGTGTGGTGTTATTGTGTTGTGGGTGTGGTGGAGTGTGTGTGGTGTGGTGAGCGGTGTGGTGGTGTGGTGGAGCGGTGGAGCGGTGTGCTGGTGCGGTGGAGTGGTGCGGTGGAGCGGTGCAGTGGTGTGGTAGAGCGATGTGGTGGTGTGGTCGAGTGGTGCGGTGCAGCGATGTGGTGAGTGGTGTGGTGGTGTGGTGTGGTGGTGCGGTGGAGCGGTGTGGTGGAGCGTGTGTGGTGGTGTGGTGGTGCGGTGGAGCGGTGCAGTGGTGTGGTCGAGCGGTGTGGTGGTGTGGTCGAGTGGTGCGGTGCAGCGATGTGGTGAGCGGGCGGTGGTGCGGGTGGTGCAGTGGTGTGGTTGAGCGATGTGGTGGTGTGGTCGAGTGGTGCGGTGCAGCGGTGTGGTTGAGCGGTGTGGTGGTGCGGTGTGGTGGTGGTGGTGCGGTGGTGCGGTCGAGCGTGTTGGTGTGGTGTGGTTGCAGCGGTGTGTTGAGTGGTGTGGTGGTGGAGGGTGCGGGGTGGTGTGTGGTGGTGGTGTGGTGGTGTGGTGGAGCGGTGTGGTGTGGTGAGCGGTGTGGTGGTGCGGTGGAGCGGTGCAGTGGTGTGGTTGGCGTTGTGGTGGTGTGGTGTGTGGTTGAGTGTGTGGGAGCGTGTGGTGTGGTGGTGCGGTGCAGTGGTGTGATTGAGCAATGTGGTGGTGTGGTGGAGCGGTGTGGTGGTGTGGTTGAGTGGTGTGGTGGAGCGGTGGGGTGGTGCGGTGGAGCGGTGCAGTGGTGTGGTAGAGCGATGTGGTGGTGTGGTCGAGTGGTGCGGTGCAGCGATGTGGTGTGTCGAGCGGTGCGGTGTGGTGGCGTTTGGTGAGCGGTGGAGCGTGTGGTGGGCGGTGGTGGTGTGGTGGAGCGGTGTGGTGTGTGTGTGTGGTGGTGTGTGTGGTGTGGTGTGTGGTGGGTGTGTGTTGTGGTGTGGTGGTGTGGTGTGGTGGTGCGGTGGAGCGGTGCAGTGGTGTGGTCGAGCGATGTGGTGGTGTGGTGGAGTGCGGTGCAGCGGTGTTGTGGTTGTGGTGGGTGTGGTTGAGCGGTGTGGTGGTGCGGTGGTGTGGTGTGGTGTGAGTGGTGTGGTCGAGCGGTGTGGTGGTGTGGTGAGCGGTGTGGTGGTGCAGTGGTGTGGTGAGCGGTGTGGTGGTGGTGGTGTGGGTGGTGCGGTGGAGCGGTGCAGTGGTGTGGTTGAGCGGTGTGGTGGTGCAGTGGTGTGGTTGAGCGGTGTGGTGGTGTGGTCGAGTAGTGCGGTGCAGTGGTGGGGTGGTGCGGTGGAGCGGTGCAGTGGTGTGGTAGAGCGATGTGGTGGTGTGGTCGAGTGGTGCGGTGCAGTGATGTGGCTGAGCGGTGTGTTGGTGCGGTGGAGCGGTGCAGTGGTGTGGTTGAGCGGTGTGGTGGTGTGGTCGAGTGGTGCGGTGCAGTGATGTGGCTGAGCGGTGTGGTGGTGCGGTGGAGCGGTGCAGTGGTGTGGTTGAGCAGTGTGGTCGAGCGGTATGGTGGTGTGGTTGAGCGGTGTGGTCGAGCGATGTGGTGTGGTGGTGCGGTGCAGTGGTGTGATTGAGCAGTGTGGTGGTGTGGTGGAGCGGTGTGGTGGCGTGTGGTGTGGTGTTTGTGCAGTGGTGTGGTGGTGCGGTGAGCGGTGTGGTGGGCGGTGGAGCGGTGTGCTGTTGCGGTGGGTGGTGCGGTGGAGCGGTGCAGTTGTGTGGTCGCGCGGTGTGTTGTGGTGCCGTGGGTGGGTGTGGTGGTGCGGTGTGGTGGTGTGGTGGTGCGGTGCGGTGGCGGTGTGGTCGACCGATTGGTGGTGTGGTCGAGTGGTGCGGTGCAGGTCGAGTGGTGCGGTGGCGGTGGTTGAGCGGTGTGGTGGTGCGGTGTGGTGGTGCAGTGGTGTGGTGAGCGATGTGGGTGGTGTGGTGGTGCGGTGTGGTGGTGTGTGGTGCGGTGTGGTGGTGTGTTGTGGTGTGGTGGTGCGGTGTGGTGGTGGTGGTGTGGTGGAGTGGTGTGGTGGTGTGGTTGAGTGGTGTGGTGGTGCGGTGGAGCGGTGCAGTGGTGTGGTCGAGCGAGTGTGGTGGTGTGGTCGAGTGCGGTGCAAGTGGTGCGATGTGGCAGTGAGCGGTGTGGTGGTGCGGTGGAGCGGTGCAGTGGTGTGGTAGAGCGGTGTGGTGGTGTGGTCGAGTGGTGCGGTGCAGTGATGTGGCTGAGCGGTGTGGTGGTGCGGTGGAGCGGTGCAGTGGTGTGGTAGAGCGATGTGGTGGTGTGGTCGAGTGGTGCGGTGCAGCGATGTGGCTGAGCGGTGTGGTGGTGCGGTGGAGCGGTGCAGTGGTGTGGTTGAGCAGTGTGGTCGAGCGGTATGGTGTGTGGTTGAGCGGTGTGGTGTGTGGTGTGGTGGTGCGGTGCAGTGGTGTGATTGAGCAATGTGGTGGTGTGGTGGAGCGGTGTGGTCGAGCGGTGGTGGTTGGTGGTGTGGTGACGGTGTGGTGGAGCCGGTGGAGAGGTGAGTGTGCGGTGGAGCGGTGCAGTGTGTGGTGGTGGTGGGGCTGTGTGGTGTTGTGTGGTTGTGGTGGTGTGGTGGTGTGGTGTGGTGGAGCGGTGCAGTGGTGTGGTCGAGCGATGTGGTGGTGTGGTGGAGTGGTGCGGTGCAGCGGTGTGGTTGAGCGGTGTGGTGGTGCAGTAGTGTGGTCGAGCGGTGTGGTGGTGTGGTGGTGCGGTGTGGTGGTGTGGTGGTGCGGTGTGGTCGAGCGATGTGGTGGTGTGGTGGTGCGGTGCAGTAGTGTGGTCGAGCGGTGTGGTGGTGTGGTGGTGCGGTGCGGTGGAGCGGTGCAGTGGTGTGGTCGAGCGATGTGGTGGTGTGGTCGAGTGGTGCGGTGCAGCGGTGTGGTGGGCGGTGTGGTGGTGCGGTGGAGCGGTGCAGTGGTGTGGTCGAGCGATGTGGTGGTGTGTGCGAGTGGTGCGGTGCAGTGGTGTGGTTGAGCGATGTGGTGGTGTGGTCGAGGTAGTGAGGTGAGTGGTGTGGTGTGGTGGTGTGCGGTGGAGCGGTGTGGTGGTGTGGTGAGCGGTGTGTGGTGTGGTCGGTGTGCGGTGCAGTGGTGGTGGTGCGGTGGAGCGGTGCAGTGGTGTGGTTGAGCGTGTGGTGGAGGTGTGGTGGTGTGGTCGAGTGGTGCGGTGCAGTGTGTGCGGTTGAGCGGTGTGGTGGTGCGGTGGAGCGGTGCAGTGGTGTGGTGGAGCGATGTGGTGGTGTGGTCGAGTGGTGCGGTGCAGTGGTGTGGTTTGAGCGTGTGTGGTGGTGCAGTGGAGCGGTGGTCAGTGGTGTGGTTGAGCGGTGTGGTGGTGTGGTGGTGCGGTGGAGCGGTGCAGTGGTGTGGTGGAGCGATGTGGTGGTGTGGTCGAGTGGTGCGGTGCAGCGGTGTGGCGGTGTGGTTATTATTATTATTATTATTATTATTCCTTAGAGTAATGTGTATTATGGATGTGTATAGTTATAGTTTAATAAAAACTTGGAACTATGGATTATTTTATAATACTTAATTCGTTTGTTTACATTAATATTATTTGTGTTTTTCTGCTGAAGTTTAATATACATTATTTGTTTGTGTTAAACCTTGTTTATGGAAGGTTGTGAATGATGTCTATGGCCTGGGGGTGGAGCTTTGTGCTAGGAGGGCGGGGCCAATGTGTGGTATAGGGAGGGCACTAAAAACTTTTCTTTAGAAATTCCTGGTATAAATATAAAGTGGGAAAAGAAATGACATGCATTACATAAGTTAATGTGTTTATTAATCTACAGTATGAGTCATTAACTCTGAGGAACACTGAGGAACACTGAGGAACTCTGAGGAACACTGAGGAACTCTGAGGAACACTGAGGAACACTGAGGAACTGAGGAACTGAGGAACACTGAGGAACTCTGAGGAACTCTGAGGACCCTGGAACTGAAGAAGCCTGAGGAACCCTGAGGAACTTGAGGAACACTGAGGAACCACTGAGGAACTTCTGAGGAACTGGGAACACTGAGGAACTCTGAGGAACACTGAGGAACACTGATCTGTACTGCAGAAATGTTAATGATCTCGTTCAGATCTGACTTTTATATAAAGATTCCTCAGCTGTGGAGATCTTCGCTGAAATTGGAATCGTCTTTGTGAATCTGAGGATGAAAATGGAGCCAATCTTCCAGAGACAGACGTGCAGAAATAATAGGACGGAAAACGGGAATGAAGGATAAGTGCCATGGCTGGTTATGAAAGGAGAACCTGGTGCTGAATCATGTTTGGCCTTCACACACACACACACACACACACACACACACACACACACACACCAGCGGAAGCTGATTATCTGGCATCGGAGACGGGTACCGGTGTCGAATGGACACCAATTTCACACCGTTTGTTTCAGGAGTCTTGGCTGGTAAAAGCGCTCAGTGCTCCATTGATAAGCACTCCTAAAGCTCCACGTTCTTTGGGATTTGCTTGCATGCCAAAGCAGCTGGATGTTCTGGACACCAGCCAATCACCACATCAGGAGCTTTAGAGTAACCAGAGCCAGTGTTAAACACAACACACTCTAAATATACCCATGTCTGGGGACAAGAGTGATAAACCTGATGAATAGAAAACAACTGGACACATTATACACTGCCAACATCGGTCAAAAATCACACTCCATTACCACAGTGCATCTGCCACCCTGCCTGCCACAACGCCCGCCACAGAGCCCGCCACCCTGCCTGCCACAGCACCCACCACACCGCCCGCCACAACACCCGCAACAACGCCCACCAGAACGCCTGCCACCCTGCCTATCATCCCTCCCGCCACACCGCCCACCACCCTGCCTGCCACAATGCTCGCCACACTGCCTGCCACACCGCCCGCCATACCTCCTGCCATAACGCTCGCCCCACCGCCCCCGCCAACACGCCCCAACCTCCTGCCGACAACGCCCGCCACACACCACCCACCACACTGCCCGCCACCCTGCCTGCCACAACGCTCAACAACACCCGCCACTCTGCTTGTCACACCGCCTGCCACAACGCCTACCACCCTGCCTATCATCCCTCCCGCCACACCGCCCGCCACAACACCCGCCATAACGCCTGCCACAATGCCCGCCACGACCCACCACAGTGCCTGCCACAACACCCGACACAACGCCTACCACCCTGCCTGCCATCCCACCCACCACATTGCCCGCCACCCTGCCTGCCACAGCCCTCACCACAGTGCCTGCCACCCTGCCCTCCACAGCGTCTGCCACCCTGCCCGCCGCAACGCCTGCCACAACACCCGCCACACCGCCTGCCCCTCACCCCTCACCCTACCCCTCCCTCATCCTCCCCTCACCCTCATCCTACCCCTCTACCCTCATCCTACCCCTCAAACCCCCATCATCCCACTCCTCAAACCCAACCCCCTCATCCCACCCCTCTACCTTCATTCCACCCCTCAAACACCCCTCATCCCACCTTTTAACCCTGATTCTACCCCTCCCAACCTTCATCCCACCCCTCAAACACCCCTCATACCCCATACACCTTCTAACCCTCATCCTACCCCTCTACCCTCATCCTACCCCTCTACCCTCATCCCACACCTCAACCCTCATCCTCCCTACCCTCATCCCTCACCCTCACCTACACACCTCAACCCTCATCCCACACCTCACCCTCACCCTCTCACCCTCATACCCCTCCCACCCCTCTACCCTCATCCTACCCCTACCCCATCCTACCCTCATCCCCACCTACCCTCATCCCACCTACCCTCATCCCACACCTCAACCCCATCTACCCTCCCCCACACCCCTCACCTCCCCTCACCCTCACCCCCTCCCTCCCACCTCACCTCACCCCTCTACCCTCATCCCATCCCACCCCTCAATCAACCCTCATCCTACCCCTCTACCCTCATCCCACCCCTTGAACACCCCTCATCCCACCCCTCTACCCTGTGGAGATATGGCTGAAGTTGTTGAGGTTAATATTTGAGGGGATAAAGGGAACTACACAGCAGGTGGTAATAATGTAGTGGCTGTAAGTGTGTCTGTGTGGTGGATGAGTGTATCATTGTGGAGTTTTATAATCAGTTCTGATAGAATCTGCAGATGTTCTCCAGATGTGGGTTTGGTCTCAGACAGAGGTGTGATTTCAGAAAGCGCTCTGTGCCCTGTGTTATCGTCCCTCACCCTCTCAGTCTCGACGTTATCTGTTCTGGCACCGAGTTTCGCCGCCGTTTATAAAACGCCAAGCGCTTCATATGCGAGGGAATAAATCTGCCGTCCACGCTTTGTTTTTTATTTCCCTCCCGTTTCCACACCTGTCAGGAGGAAGCAATAGCTTCTAATCTGTGCATCAAAGCCACGGAGGAGAATAAACACTGCCCTCATTCGCTCCTTCTCTCCTCCAGTCCACTGCAGTGTTTATCCATAACCTCCATTCACATTCTCATTTTTCATTTCCACTGCAGAGAAAGATTCATATGGAAGATTTCCAGCTGCTGATGATAACGCCATGTTGCTTTTGTGTGCCGACGTTGGCGTAATGAAAGTTTATAACCTTCCTCGTTGTCGTAGCGGCGACGTGTCTTATCTCGTCAGGACTGCGTACAAAAATGTACATACTCATATTACAATTAACATATTGATTTTATTCATGCCAACACATTAGAGAATAAAGCCGCTTTCTGATTTTAATCATTGATCACATGATTATCGTGAGTTGTGTTCAATTGTATGTGTTCTAAATGTAACTTAAATGAATCCTTTAATTCATTCTCCAATTAATATGCGCATATGGACATGTAAATGTAGTGAAACTCAACATGCAGCATGAAGAGAAAATATTCTTGTAATTATTGTAAAGTAATGACGGTGTTTAAAACGACGTAAATCATCATCGGCACAGCAAACGCCACTTTTACTGCCTTTCCACACGGACGCTTTTAATCGCCCGCTTTGTGCATCACGGTGGATTTTGGTGTTTGATTTGGGACTCGGTGCACTAAAACTAATGTTTATTTATTATAGATTATTACAAAGAGGTTTTAATTTCACCTCTTTAATATTTAGTTATATTTTTAATAAAAAACATTGATGACATTAATTGCATTAATCATGTGTTAATAAAATCAGTGCCACTAAAATGAATTAGTGTTAATAACTCATTAACATTTGGACAGTCAGATTAGATTATTAACACTGAAACTTTAATGTGGATTTAAACTGATACGGAGGTGTGACCTTCTGACCAATCACAATCCAGAACTCAGCACCACTGGATCTTTAGGAGAAATTATTATTATTATTATTATTATTATTATTATTATTATTATTATTGTTATTATTATTATTATTGTTATTATTATTGTTATTGTATATTATTTTATTATTGTTGTTGTTGTTGTTGTTGTTGTTATTATTGTTGTTATTATTATTGTTTTATTATTATTATTATTATTTTTTTATCTTACTCTTATTCATTTTATTTTAATATATTTTCTTCATGCCAATAAAGCATACTTACACTGAAAGTGAAATTGATAGACAGAGAGTGAGGGAGAGACAGAGAGGGGAGGGGAGAGAGAGAGAGAGAGGGAGGGAGGGAGAGAAAGAGATGGAGAGGGAGAGGGAGAGAGAGGGAGAGACGGAGAGAGAAAGATGGAGATTAGGGAGTTGATGGGAAAACCAACAAAAGGAAATGACACGAGCTCTTCTGGGTGTTTGTGTGTAGATGTTTGTGTGTAGATGTTTGTGTTTAGATGTTTGTGTTTAGATGTTTGTGTTTAGATGTTTGTGTTTAGATGTTTGTGTTTGGGTGTTTGTGTTTAGATGTTTGTGTTTGTGTTTAGTGTTGTGTTTGGGTGTTTGTGTTTAGATGTTTGTGTTTAGATGTTTGTGTTAGATGTTTGTGTTTAGATGTTTGTGTTTGGATGTTTGTGTTTAGATGTTTGTGTTTGGATGTTTGTGTTTAGATGTTTGTGTTTGGGTGTTTGTGTTTAGATGTTTGTGTTTAGATGTTTGTGTTTAGATGTTTGTGTTTAGATGTTTGTGTTTAGATGTTTGTGTTTAGGTGTTTGTGTTTAGATGTTTGTGTTTGGGTGTTTGTGTTTAGATGTTTGTGTTTAGATGTTTGTGTTTAGATGTTTGTGTTTAGGTGTTTGTGTTTAGATGTTTGTGTTTAGGTGTTTGTGTTTTGTTTGTGGGGGGTTTAGAGTTTGGGTGTTTGTGTTTAGATGTTTGTGTTTAGATGTTTGTGTTTGGGTGTTTGTGTTTTGTTTGTGTTTAGATGTTTGTGTTTGTGGATGTTTGTGTTTGATGTTTGTGTTTAGATGTTTGTGTTTTGTTTGTGTTTAGATGTTTGTGTTTATGTTTGTGTTTAGATGTTTGTGTTTAGATGTTTGTGTTTGGGTGTTTGTGTTTAGATGTTTGTGTTTAGATGTTTGTGTTTAGATGTTTGTGTTTAGATGTTTGTGTTTAGATGTTTGTGTTTAGATGTTTGTGTTTAGTGTTTTGTTTGTGTTTTGGTGTTTGTGTTTAGATGTTTGTGTTTGTGTTTGGTTTGTGTTTGTGTTTGGGTGTTTGATGTTTGTGTTTAGATGTTTGTGTTTAGATGTTTGTGTTTTGGTGTTTGTGTTTAGATGTTTGTGTTTGGTGTTTGTGTTTAGATGTTTGGGTGTTTGTGTTTAGATGTTTGTGTTTAGATGTTTGTGTTTAGATGTTTGTGTTTAGATGTTTGTGTTTAGATGTTTGTGTTTGGGTGTTTGTGTTTGGTTTGTGTTTGTGTTTAGATGTTTGTGTTTAGATGTTTGTGTGTTTGGTGTTTGTGTTTAGATGTTTGTGTTTAGATGTTTGTGTTTGGGTGTTTGTGTTTAGATGTTTGTGTTTGTGTTTGGGTGTTTGTGTTTAGATGTTTGTGTTTAGGTGTTTGTGTTTGGGTGTTTGTGTTTGGATGTTTGTGTTTAGATGTTTGTGTTTGTGTTTGTGTTTAGATGTTTGTGTTTAGATGTTTGTGTTTGTGTTTGTGTTTAGATGTTTGTGTTTAGATGTTTGTGTTTAGATGTTTGTGTTTAGTGTTTAGATGTTTGTGTTTAGATGTTTGTGTTTAGATGTTTGTGTTTATGTTTGGGTGTTTGTGTTTGATGTTTGTTGTTAGATGTTTGGTTTGGGTGTTTGTGTTTGTGTTTTGGTGTTTGTGTTTAGTGTTTGTGTTTGGGTGTTGTGTTTGGGTGTTTTGTTTGGGTGTTTGTGTTTTAGATGTTTGTGTTTAGATGTTTAGATGTTTGTGGTGTTTGTGTTTAGATGTTTGTGTTTAGATGTTTGTGTGAAAAACTTTTTTCGGATCTCAGACTCGTCATTATATTCAGATTTTATTAGATTTATTTTGAAATATAAACGTTTGTGTACAGTTTGTGTAACTGTGTGTAATACGTGTACAGATTCAGTCACATGATCACTGATCTTCTGATCCACCAGGAGGTGCCACACTGGAGCATGCTCTAAACTATGTGCCCCCCTGACCAGATCTCTGAGTGTCCATCTGATTGGAGATGTTCTGTGATTGTGATTGGAGATGTTCTGTGATTGGTTGATTGGAGATGTTCTGTGATTGGCTGTGATTGGTTGATTGGAGATGTTCTGTGATTGGAATGTTGGAGATCTGATTGGAGATGTTCTGTGATTGGTTGATTGGAGATGTTCTGTGATGTTTGTGATTGTGATTAATTTGATTGGAGATGTTCTGTGATAAATGTTCATCTGTGATTGGTTGATTGGAGATGTTCTGATTGGAGATGTTCTGTGATTGGTGATTGGAGATGTTCATTCTGATTGGAGATGTTCTGTGATTGGAGATGTTCCTGATTGGAGATGTTCTGTGATTCTGATTGGAGATGTTCTGTGAGATTGAAATGTTCTGTGATTGGTTGAATTGGAGATGTTCACTGGGATCAGAGAATGGAGATGTTCTGATTGGAGATGTTCATGGATTGTTGTGACTGATTGGAGATGTTCTGTGATTGGCTGATTGGAGATGTTCTGTGATTGGCTGATTGGAGATGTTCTGTGATTGGCTGATTGGAGATGTTCTGTGATTGGCTGATTGGAGATGTTCTGTGATTGGCTGATTGGAGATGTTCTGTGATTGGCTGATTGGAGATGTTCTGTGATTGGCTGATTGGAGATGTTCTGTGATTGGCTGATTGGAGATGTTCTGTGATTGGCTGATTGGAGATGTTCTGTGATTGTGATTGTTGATTGGTGATGTTTGATTGGAGATGTTCTGTGGTTGGTTGATTGGAGATGTTCTGATTCTGATTGGAGATGTTCTGTGATTGGCTGATTGGAGATGTGATTGTGATTGGAGATGTTCTGATTGGAGATGTTCTGTGATTGGCTGATTGGAGATGTTCTGTGATTGGTTGATTGGAGATGTTCTGTGATTGGCTGATTGGAGATGTTCTGTGATTGGCTGTGATTGGTTGATTGGAGATGTTCTGTGATTGGTTGATTGATGTTCTGTGGTTGTGATTGGTTGATTGGAGATGTTCTGTGATTGGTTGATTGGAGATGTTCTTGATTGGTGATTGGAGATGTTCTGTGATTGGTTGATTGGAGATGTTCTGTGATTGGTTGATTGGAGATGTTCTGTGATTGGCTGATTGGAGATGTTCTGTGATTGGCTGATTGGAGATGTTCTTGATTTGATTGGAGATGTTCTGTGGATTGGTTGATTGGAGATGTTCTGTGATTGGTTGATTGGAGATGTTCTGTGATTGGCTGATTGGAGATGTTCTGTGTTCTGATTGGAGATGTTCTGTGATTGGCTGATTGGAGATGTTCTGTGATTGGTGATTGGAGATGTTCTGTGATTGGCTGATGATGTTCTGATGATTCTGTGATTGGCTGATTGGAGATGTTCTGTGATTGTGATTGGCTGATTGGAGATGTTCTGTGATTGGCTGATTGGAGATGTTCTGTGATTGGTTGAATGGAGATGTTCTGTGATTGGTTGAATGATGTTCTGTGATTGGTTGAATGGAGATGTTCTGTGATTGGCTGATTGGAGATGTTCTGATTGGAGATGTTTGTGATTGGCTGATTGGAGATGTTCTGTGATTGGTTGATTGGAGATGTTCTGTGATTGGCTGATTGGAGATGTTCTGTGATGTTCTGGATTGGTTGATTGGAGATGTTCTGTGATTGGTTGATTGGAGATGTTCTGTGATTGGTTGATTGGAGATGTTCTGTGATTGGTTGATTGGAGATGTTCTGTGATTGGTTGATTGGA
>JACRUU010000004.1:8086285-8091285 GCA_030449085.1 Kryptopterus vitreolus
AATGAGTGTCAGGTGTGTGTGTGTGTGTGTGTGTGTGTGTGTGTGTGTGTGTGTGTGTGTGTTGTGTGTAATAGCTATTAATAGTGCACAGTGATTAGGAACAGGTGTGTTCAGTATCGCTGGTGTTCACACTGAGCTGCACATTATACAGACTGGAAATAGAAAGGCGTCGTAGAAAGAAGCGAGTTCAGTTTCAGGCACAAACAAACATCACATCACAGTAAACATCCTTCCTGAACTTCACTGAAATGTGTGTTTGGTGAATCCGGTGAAGTGAGACGATGCCTCTGTGTATTTACACTTTATTCCTGCAGTAACACTTCAAATACGTTTCCTTCTGTCTTACCATATCCTCAATCCCCAAACCACAACACTGTAAATCAGCCTCCTGTCGTCCTCCACATTCATCCCCACCCCCCCACCGGGACCTGCCCCCTTCCCCCAACAGACTCATCAGGAGCACTGATCCAAAGGTCAGCGGGTTCAACAAGAGTTCAATCCCCAGCTGTAAAGCCCTCAGTAAAGGCGATCTTTACTTATCATCGATTCTACACCGTAACATAAGTAAAATTTTACACCGTAACATCAGTACAACATACATCAAGTATACACCATAACACCCCGTACATACACGTAAATACCGTCCCATACACAAGATACGCCAACACCCATAACAATGATACCCTACTAACTACACCATAACATACACCGTAACAATGTATACCGTAACATACCGTAACATACACCGTAACATACACTGTAACATACGCATCAATGTATATCCAATACCATAACATACACATCAATGTATACCATACACAGTAACAAACATCATAACATACACTGTACCCTACGAGTCAATGTAAACCCAACACCGCAGAATACACGTATACCCTCAATGCAATATATACCCTACACCGTAACATACACGTCAATATATACCCAACACCGTAACATGCACGTCAATATATACCCTACACCGTAACATGCACGTCAATATATACCCATACACCAATGTATACATGCACGTCAATATATACCCTACACCGTAACATACACGTCAATGTATACCCTACACCGTAACATGCACGTCAATATATACCCTACCCGTACACACCAATGTAAACCCTACACCGAATACACGTCAATGTATACCCTACACCGTAACATGCATGTCAATATATACCCTACACTGTAACATACGCATCAATGTATATCCAATACCATAACATACACGTCAATGTATACCCTACACCGTAACATGCACATCAATATACCCTACCCTACACCTTAACATTCACGTCAATGTATACCCTACACCGTAACATGCACATCAATATATACCCTACACCTTAACATTCACGTCAATGTATACCCTACACCGTAACATGCACATCAATATATACCCTACACCGTAACATTACACGTCAATGTATACCCTACACCGTAACATGCACATCAATATATACCCTACACCTTAACATTCACGTCAATGTATACCCTACACCGTAACATACACGTCAATATATACCCTACACCGTAACATGCACGTCAATGTATACCCTACAACGTAACATGCACGTCAATGTATACCCTACACCGTAACATGCACGTCAATATATACCCTACACCGTAACATACACGTCAATATATACCCAACACCGTAACATGCACGTCAATATATACCCTACACCGTAACATACACGTCAATATATACCCAACACCGTAACATGCACGTCAATATATACCCTACACCGTAACATACACGTCAATATATACCCAACACCGTAACATGCACGTCAATATATACCCTACACCGTAACATACACGTCAATGTATACCCTACACCGTAACATGCACGTCAATATATACCCTACACCGTAACATACACGTCAATGTATACCCTACACCGTAACATACACGTCAATGTATACCCTACACGTAACATGCACATCAATATATACCCTACACCTTAACATTCACGTCAATGTATACCCTACACCGTACATGCATGTCAATATATACCCTACACCGTAACATGCACGTCAATGTATACCCTACACCGTAACATGCACGTCAATGTATACCCTACACCGTAACATACACGTCAATGTATACCCTACACCGTAACATGCACGTCAATGTATACCCTACAACGTAACATGCACGTCAATGTATACCCTACAACGTAACATGCACGTCAATGTATACCCTACAACCGTAACATGCACGTCAATGTATACCCTACACCGTAACATGCATGTCAATATATACCCTACACCGTAACATGCACGTCAATGTATACCCTACACCGTAACATGCACGTCAATATATACCCTACACCGTAACATGCACGTCAATATATACCCTACACCGTAACATACACGTCAATATATACCCTACACCGTAACAGGGTATACATGCATGTCAATATATACCCAACACCGTAACATGCACGTCAATATATACCCTACACCGTAACATGCATGTCAATATATACCCTACACCGTAACATACACGTCAATGTATACCCTACACCGTAACATACACGTCAATATATACCCTACACCGTAACATACACGTCAATACATACCCTACACCGTAATCTACACCTACACCAGGGGCACTGTATCAAATATACGCTCGGATCTCAGCTTCTTATCATCCCTGGTGTATGAGATGGTATCACATCTAGTTTTGTAACATGCCACCAGATGGCAGCACAGGGCTGCATGCGCAGTCACAGGGAGCACCGACCTTCATAAATGTGAGTGAGACATCAGGAGCTGGTGTTGTTCTGAACACAAACATCAGCACACATGAAAGAAGGTATTCTCACTTCCACACGCATCCTGCTCGCACATTCACCTCCTGCTTGACAAAGATGAAGGTTCTCGGTGTTGAAACCCACTTTGGAGATCTCAGAAGGTGCTTTGAAAAAGAATCCGTCCAGGATGCGTTCCAGAAAAACACTGGGAGCGTTGTATCGCTGTGCACTGGGACTAAAAGTGTGGAAAAGTAGCTAAATAAAGTATTTTCCTGTAAACAGAGCTCGTCTGGAAACGTTCTGACACCAGCGACTCCAAAGGTGTTATCATTTATATGTGACAAAGAACTTCTTCAAATAAGACCTTCTGGATCACTCAGACCTGAGATCAGACGTAACAAGGGTCAATAAGGAAGCAAGAACTTTCTCCTTATCCTGTTTTGGGACATTCAAGTCTTTCAGGCGTCGCTGGTCCAGATATTTCCTCTCTCGCCTGCACAGAGCTTCTCCACCAGCAGATCTGGCTTCGGTGGTGTTGGAGGAAATCCTGCCATCCCCAGGTGAGAGAGAGAGAGAGAGAGAGAGAACGCTGTGAAGCAGGTGGATCACAGAAACCTCCACCCACATATGGAAGCGGTAGACGAGCAGCAGGAGGTTCCTGTGCTCCGCCCACGTTTGTCCTCATCTGATCCTTTGAGGAGCTTCCGCAGGTGTGATGTCTGGCTCAGATCTGTAGCATGTAGAGAATATAGACGTAGTGTAGGACCGCTGCAGTTCTGCCCAGACGCGCTGTGGTGGGACGGCGGCACCATCAGCACCTGCTGTGGTTCATGCATGGAGAGTTCTACACCGTTCTTCACCTCCTCAGTGTGATGGAGAGATGCAGTGGTGTGGAATCTTCAGGCTTCAAAGGTTTTATATGTAAAGACTTTAACGGCTGATTAATCCGAACTTAAAATCACACACACACACACACACACACACACACACACACACACACACACACACACACGTGTTTATGTTCTAAATGTAGCTTAAATAAATCCTTTATAAGTGTTTTATTCTCTAATTAATATGCGCATATGCACGCTTTATGTAAATGTGTGATTATTATTATTAGTGAAACTCATTATACAGCATGAAGATAAAATATTCATGTAAATGTTTTAATGTAATGACGGTGTTTTAAAGGAGGTAAATCGTCAGGACACCACTTTTATTATGTTTCCACACAGACGCGTTTAACTTTGTACATTAACACCAATGTTTAGTGATTATAAATGATTTATCAGCGGAATTTATTATGTATTTATATCTGAGTAAAAAAAGGACGTCATGAATAAGTAAATATTTATTAATATTTTTGTATTCAATTGTTCGAACAGAAATGAGAGCTGCATTAATCACACGTTATGACATTTAGTGCCGTTAAAATGAATTTGTGTCTAATCTAAATTCCCTTTATTAGATTAGATAAAATTTTACTTGCTTACATAACTATCATTTTTTTACGGATTAGACGTTTCTGCCCGGGTAAATAAACGTTTGTTTTTTGTTTTCTATTATAGTTTTAATATGAAAGATTAGATTTTTCTATCTAGATTAGATTTTACTTGGTAACAAAATCTGTTCTATCCAGCAAACAAGAAAAAACAAGTAAAATAATATATTAATATAATTCTATAATATATAATAGAATAGCTTTTATTAGTCACGTAAACGTTACAGCACAGTGGAATTGTTTCTTCATATCGCAACTAGTTTGGATGTTGGGGTCAGAGTTCAGGGTCAGACATGATACAGCGCCCCCTGGAGCACAGAGCGTTAAGAGTCTTGCTCACGGACCCAAGGGTGGCAGTTTGGCGATACCGGGACTTGAACCCCCGACCTTCTGATCAGCAGCCCAGTACTTTAAAAAAAAACCACTGAGATACCATATATATATATATATATTATATATATATATATATAATATTATTATTATTATTATTATTATTATTATTATTATTATTATTATTATATTATAATAAGGTAATTAGATGTAAAAAGCCCTGGGTATGTTGTTGTGGGTGTGGTCAGTACTGCTCACTCTCTCGTGTTTGGTTATTCTCTCTCTTCTCTCTGTCTCTTAATCCGATAAAAGCGTAATTATATTTTGTGACGGAATAAGAACAGTTGTGAGTGGTGCACTCCGTCTTTTCATCCTACTCCATATTAATTACAGCGTGTCGTT